>JAAAKL020006332.1:0-18127 GCA_010016065.2 Carybdea cf. marsupialis auct. non (Linnaeus, 1758)
TTTTAATCATTTAATTATTTGATCATTAATATAAAATAGTAAAGGGTATTTCATTATCTTTTGTTATAGAATTATCTAGCACAAAGGTATAAGCAATCACGTTGATGAGAGATATTAGGATTAGGGAACACATAAGGCTCATTTTGACTTGCTTCTGTCGTCTTGGTTGTGAGCGTGCGAGCTCTTGCGAGTGGTTAGCTTGGCGCTGTAAGAAGTGCGCAAAAATTTTTATGTTGAGGAAGTGGTTCTTACAATGTTGATGATAATTACGAATTTAAAGTATACATGTTATGTACACCCAAATGTTGCAGAGTTCGCAATACATTTGTTCGTTAAATTTCTGTTTAAAAAAAATTTTGTAAGAGAATATCTTCCACGAGCGAAGACATCTTACAATTTTGTCCACCTTGCAACGTTGTCCATTTTCAAGAAACCCAAGACCGATATAGCTATGGAGGTCATTTCAAAACATATTATCTTACTTCCAAAGATACAGGGTTTTTTTATATCCAACGCAATCCTCAAAATGTGCGTTTTGGGGGTTTTTTTAAAGTAAGAGGACCTTAGAGTTATCCATAGGATTTACATTCCAGCGTTCAAAACTTTGTATTGCCACCAGTGGAGCTTTTAAAGGGTGCGAAGCCCTGGGCCAAAAGGTTTGCTTGAGGCTGTGACGTAATGCACTGCAAGGAAGTTCAGACATGATCGTACTGCGGAAGTACCTTACACATTTTAATCCTTCCAGGGGATACAATTTTGAGTTTTAACTTATTTCCATGAGATTTATGTGGGCAGTCAGACACACAGAATTATTGCGTAAGATCGTCATTAATTGTTTTCTTCATCAATCTATTAGCCTACAGATACAACATGACAGGATGTTTAGTCAAATCACTCAAATCAGTACGACTCCTTTAAAAGTGTATATATTTGTAAACATCGAAGACACGTTTCGTTGCTCTTACGTCAGTTGTATTGGTGCAAGGAACAATTATGAAATAATCATACCTTATGTTGTGATTTATCTTTATATATTTTAATAAAAGTAAACTCTGTTGTGTTCGATGGAGGCAGATTTGGTTAGAGATGAGACTTAAGTTACTTCAAATTGCATAGATCTCTTCAAAGATTTACAACTTAATTAATGTAGCCACCTGGCATAATAATAGCAGTCATTTTCTTCAGATGGAGGCTATGTTGTAACTGAACTGAGGTCTTTGACAATGTGCATTACAATCTATATGACTTTAACAAATTATTCTTACATTAGTGACCTAATTATGACAAACTCTACAACAGTTTAAAGCAAGCTTAATGAGGGCATAACCAACCTGCGCTACATGCGATTCACAGCGCACGGGCAGAAAATACTTTAACATGGTGTAGGATCTTCAGATTTTATAAAGTTTTAAGGGGGTCCTACACATAAAATTTATACCTTGCCGTGGAAACTAAACAATGGAGCCTCGCGTATGGATAGAGCTATCATTAAAAAAGTAGAACAGAAAGACTACTTTGGTTTACTAATCGTCATAGTTGGAATTCAATATGGGCTTTCCAGTTTGTTGCTCAGCATGGTCCTATGGATGTTGCTAATCGGATCTAAGTGTCGGTTGATCGTATGAACCCACACCAAAAAGCGATAATAAGCTAGTGTCGTGGAGATTTATATTAGAACCAATGGAACAAATGGTCGACGATTAACGTGTATTTTTATCTCCACCGGAATAAGGGAATTACGTGCACTAAAGGAAATACCTACTTTTAATTTCAAGGAATATTATGTCCAGAAGGTGTGGTTAATGAGGAATGTCCTTCTATTTGTAAGTTTTATTCTTAATCCATGATTTCCAGATTATCTGCTGGTTGGACTATGCGACACAACCAAAACAATTCCTTGTTACGGAAACTAAACAGATATGTTTTACCTACGATCGATTCAGTATGACTTGGTATTGTCCTGTTAGCGTGCCTTAACCCTTGCCCATCAGGCTACAGAAGGTACATTTCATAACATAGCATAGACTTTCAATTGAGAAGTGACTTGTCAACACTTGAATATAGGATTCGTGTAACCATACCCATAAAACATAAAAGTGGTTTTTAAGTGCTTGAACCTTAATATACCAATAACAACTATCGAAATGATATGATAAATACAATCCGCTGTTACCTTTCCTATGTTGCACGTATCTTGGTGTAGATTAGTCGTTATATGTCCTCGATAGACTCAGTCTGTTTGGCTCTCTCATCATACTTCAATTTTATTGGATCCTTAATTTTTCCATACGATAATTATGTTATTGTTACATGCTAATATGCAATTCAAAGCTAAGACGTTCGATATTTAGTCAACTCTGTAGACATCCCCCACCCTCATGTCGTGAAAGCAGATATCTTTCAGTTAAGGGGAGACGGGGATAATAGTGTAAGAATAGGGACTCGCGATGCAGATGTCAATTAACTAGTGCAAAAAGTCATAGAGGAAGCCCCGGTATGAAATTTGATTCGAGGACAGGTCTGAATGATCAGTTGTACTTATGATATATGACCTATAACCAAACTAAAAGCCTCTAATAAAGCAGTATTTTTCTGATAGAAAGCAAAACGTAAAGTAACTGTGGGAGAGGAAAATCTTCATTCTCCGGCAAAACGTGTCTTCATCATTGCAGAAGCTCTTGGCCATGTCCTTCTGCAAACTCTATTACTAAGCTCGTAGTAGTGAATCGTTCCCAAGAAACTGTGAAAATTAATAATTTTTATCCATTTAAGATTATCAAAGAACCAAGGCAACACAACTATTTAAATAATACATATCATATCCGTTTTGTTGGTAAGTTTAATCTATAATTTGATATGCCTATCTAATCTTGCCGGTCAATGGCCTGTCGTTTGATGATACCCATTTTGGTAGATGATGGTATTTGATAAAGGAAAGCTGTCGACCAATTAACTGTTCCCAGACGAAATCATTGTAAATATCAAAAATTTAATAGGACAGGGAATAATTTTCGTACTCATAAATAAATAATCGTACTCGTAAATAATTTTCTTTCGTAGCTTTCATTCATTCATTCATTTACTCTGGCGTTCCGCAAGGTGACACACTTGCCGGTTTTATTTTCAGTAAATTTCACTTTGACTAAACATTCATTTCAATTGTCTACGTTCCTCATACGTTCCTCATACGTTCCTCATAAGCATTAAAGATGCACTGCTTTTAATCCGGGAACATGTAGACCTACTGCAAGCTATTCCAATGAACTAGTGTAGCTGCTAGGACAGAACAGCAGTCACTTTATTTATCTTGCAATTACCTACTAATCAAACATCGAATAAATGGGTTTTTTCGGGTTCTAGCCGTCCATTGATGTGTGAAAACATTACATTCCTCTCACAGCAATGTGCTATTGTATTGGAAGAAATGTGAAATGGCGAGCAAAAGCACGCGTTACAAACCGTCAACATCTCCTTCTATTTGCTACTTAAGGAATGCCAAGTATTGAGGGCACTTGAGCATTAAATCCCACTAATTTGATAAGAACTCAAGGTGTGTACTCTGACCTCGAAATAGCCATTTGAATGATTGAAGCTCTTGCAGATATAAAATAAGAATCACTTTTAATGAGGGAGGGGGAACAGTTACTCCTCGATTGCTACACTTGCCCCTTTTCGCCTCTTATCTTTGTCTCTTCTTTCCTCTTGGACGTGAATGAATATGAGCCATATAAAATAGTTGTAGGCCTTACCAAGAGCGATGTTCTTTGGTGGGAATATCGAAACAGCGATTTCCCACTTCAGATAGAATTATGGGCTATAGATTCAACTTTACAAACGAAACTGTAAAGACGTAACAGCGTTACATAGTAACCAATAATTATCACCCCATTACTACAAATGCACCAGCTCACAATTTTAAATCAGGGCCTGATCTTATGCTAGGAAACTGTTTGAAGTAAAGTCACCAAATATTAAGGGGATAGAAAAACACCACTCGACACTCACTTTTACGAAACCCCCAGGGTAGGACGATTCCAAACTATCATTAGTGATTTATTACTCTTCACGTAAAAGTCTCACTTTAATGTGTTTCTCAAAGGGATTAGTAGTAGAAAGTGGATATATTTTACCAACTAAACATAAGGTTTTTTGTACAGAACCTTCTTTAAAGACAAAAATCTGTAACGAATTCCTTTTGCCGGCATAATTGTGCTGAACACGAATGTATTGTGATTTAGTCGTGTCACATTGTACTACATTCCTCTTTGGTCCGTGATTATACCATTCGGTTATGCGGAATTTCACCTGCCACTTTCCATGGAAAATTGTACATAAACCAGAAATGTTATTCTTTAATCTAGTTCAACGTGTATCTGTGAAGAGTGTTGACGAAAAAGCTTTAAGATACCATGATACCTGTCATCTTTGGAAATCTAAAGTTCTGTAGCACTAATAATTTATTCAAAGATGAGTTTGTAGGCTTTTCCAATGCTGGCTTCAGTTTTTGTTGTAGACTTTACAAAGTGGAACACAGTTCAATTTATCAAGTAGCGAGTGTTAGCTTAAAATAATGTCTACCATTTGTAACCTTTAAATAATTGGGTGCTTCATCTATTCTGAAAGTGTAGCTGCCGCTTGTATCTTTTCGCTCTTTACTTATTTTCGCTTTGAACCGTTAAACTGGAAGAAGGCCTCAGAAATAAAATTAATTACAGCTTTCTGTTACCTAACGCAAATAAAAGAATAGCAAATTACAAAATACTACAGTGTCAAAATTTTCACAGCTTCTCATTAATCGGCATTTTCATGCATATGTAAGCTCCATGACTCTCTCCTCCTTGAATAATAGCCTATACAGTTCATATATACTTCCGCGTAATTGCTCAGATTTAAAAAATAAAATAACATAAAAACAACTCCTTTTAAAAATAGTATGTTCGAAGTTATAGACCCTAAAACAATCAAATCCGACGGGTCGATACTGCAAACTTCCGGGAAGATGCCTCCCGGTCGATATTTTCTGTTCGCTTGCTTTCAAAAGCGAGTAGTACAAGACCTGCTTCTCGTTTCTGTAACATTGTTGCGACGACATGGCGTACCGATTCTACCAATTGTGCTGAAGGAAGATTCACACAAGGCTATTGCTCATGGAAATGTTGCCATAGCAGCCATCAGGCATCAAGTGCCGGGGAATGCTTTCCTTCCCTCGTACAGAAGTGCCAGAAGAGCAGCACCTTTGACATTGCCTGTAGTTATTGATTCTCATAAAAGCGTTAACAATCGATAGCCCTTCTGATGATGGTAGCTTTATTTCTACATTTTCAAGTGGCTTTTGAACATCTAAATAGAATTGTCCACCAACGCTCAGAGATCCAATAGCTGCATAGAGATCGTTGCAAATAGATCAAGGTTTGGTTCTTGTTTTAAGTACGATGGCAAAGTATTAACGTACTGCTGTTCGTTTATCTCTTAGTCTGAAGACGATAAAATTAGGAATTTTGTGAAATCGGCCCCTTTTTCAACCAGATTTTTATCCTTGGTAGTGCCAATAACAGTGAATTAAACATACGCTGTGGTACACAGTGGTATTATGCCTTCACTATGAACACCGGCTGAAGTTTGACTGAATAGACTGTGATATAGGTGGTAACAAAAACACATCTTGAAATGTCCACCATCAGTTTTTTGAGAGATATTTTATTGGGTTGGGGGTCGCCCTGGCCCCCCTTGGCTGCAGGCCTGAGTAAAGTAGGAGTAAATGAAGAGGTGATAATTAGGCTGTATCAAAGTCGAACCCTTTTGGGATGCAATATCCATTTTTCTTTTGTACATAGCTTTTATAAGACAAACAATGGTTGATGATAAATCTCTTAGTAAAATTAAGCAATTCCAATGATTTCTATGTCTTCCGAGAGCTTAAATTTGCCCTGGGTACGCCCTCCTGGTCATCAGGAGGTAAGATGAGTGATTTTTAATAAGGCAGGGTAATGCAAAGGTAATAAGCGTATGGTTTATGTCGAAGTTACTAAATCGCTTCTAAGATAAAAATTTGTAGATCAATTACTGTCTTGTATAAAAGTTATAAAAATCTAACATTAAAACGTTCATATTTTAAGGCTTCGGCCTGTTCCGCATACAGCGTTGAGGGCCTCTTTACAACCATCTCAACTTTTGAGGTGTCCACCTCAAACAGTATTTATGACTGGTGCATCAATTGTACAGCAATTAGGAAGTGAAAAGAAAGGAGTGTGGTCTGCAGGCAATTTATGCGGTAAAACCCTTTTAGGTATCTGGTTAAGTAAAGGGGTTATGAACACTACAGAAATGAATAGTTTCTGTAGGGCAGCCTTTCGCCCAGTGCGGTTTTCAAAAGCAAATACGTTTGTATGGCCTGCCTACTCAACCTAATCGGCTTCCAACAACCACCTTTAAATGCTTGCTAAACCACTCTTTGGAACCCAACTGCCACTCCCTCTAGTTTATTATTTTTGACGTTTTTCAACCCATCCAATTGCCGCGAGGGAGCACTCTAAACAAATAAGTAAGACTATTTACACTCTGGATTGATTTTCTGATATCTGCTTGAGGATCGGCAATAAACGCTGTGGGCCAAAAATCATTTGCACAATTTAACTAGCCCTTTCCTAAGTTGGTCCGACGCGCCATCGAATATATTTTTAAAATCGTCAATAGCATTTTAAGTGGCCTGGTAACAGGAAAGTAAGCCTAACAGATCAACAAGCTGATAGACAGAAAAACGGAGGTGAAAACAGAACCTTCTAACAGTTCATAGGCGGAGATAATTGTAATTTGAAATAGAATGGCTTGAAAAACCTCATGTGCTTTGCTTGAGAAACGCGTATAGCGTGTGAGAAATTATAGCAGATTTTAGAATTAAACGATGAAAGACTTGGAGTGAAGTGTGCAAACCCAACTTGATAGATACGATGTTGATGGTATTCTCACCTTCTCGTCTTTTCAGGACATCGCGTGAACCTTGCCCTTGTCACTTTAACATACAGGGTTATTTTACAACTCGTAAAAAATAGTAGTTAAAAAAAAACTTCCAACAGGGGAGATGACATGTGGAGGTACACCCAGGACGTGTAATGATTGACAAGGCACAACAGCATGTCAGGGTTGGTAGCAGAGGTAAGGTCATTCAAGCTTCTTGCATATTGAAGACAGATAAACAAACCTTGGAGAATGCAATATTTGATACTCGATGACTGAAAGGACGCAGCACTGTTTAAATGGAAAAGATGGGTAAATCAAATTTTATTATTTGCGGTGATTTCAACATTCCTAGAAGGCAAATCAAGGAAACGTATATCGTATCTCAATATCTGCAGTAATCTTTCCCTTAGAAAACTGGCGTACCTGGTTTTTCATGAAACATTAGCAACACTGTCTCCCATCACGACACGAAACAAGACTAAGGTTGTCGTAGTCCGATAAAATGACAATAACATCTGCAAACTAAATCATTTTTAAACTTACTGAATTTATGAGGAATGTTACAGTCTTGGTATGAGCTGAACACGTTTTTCGATGAAATATTATTTTATGACTGAAGAATTCATCTGAAAGCACCCACGATAGTTCGAAACAAGAAATAAATTCCCTTCCTGACTGAATCGCGTAATCTAGCTGGGAACAGAGCACAATACTTATTTAAAAGATTTCTTCTACGTTCCTAATTTCTCGTTACGTCGTCAGAAAAGTCTGATCTACCTCTTTCATCGCTATGATCTGGTGACCCTGTTTGGAGGATTCCTCCCGCTTATATCCCCCTAAGCTTTATATACATTTTTGCTCCCATATTTCTTCTTGGGTGCAATACTGTCACATAAATCTCCTACATAACACAAAGCGCATGGACTCCAGCTACCTCTGAACAGGTTTTAGGAAATAGGATAAAATTTGAAGTTAAACACACCAGCATCTCTACGGCTGTTGTAGCGAAAGTGAGCTAGCATTGAACTATAATTTGATATAGTCAACACGGCAAACAAATCCTGTGAGCGTTACAGTCTCGGGAAACAGAATTACAGAGGACAACTCTTGCTGGACTGGATGGATGACAATAGAGTTATAGCGGTGAACACCAGTTTCCGTCAGAGGATGAAAGAACGTTACACCTGGATTTTGCCAGGAGGTCTGTACAAGAAAACGATAGACTACATCATAGTAAGAAGAAGGCACATGACAGAGGCGAAAGACTCCGGAGTACTGGTAAGTGCTGACTGCATCCAAGGTAGAACATGGTCCTAAAGGTCAACCACACCTGTGTAAAAGAAGAGAGACTTCAATGAACGGAAGCAGAAGGATACAAGAACCAAATTTTGCTGAGGATTAAAGAGAGGGTGAGAGAACTAGTTATATACTGGGCTCAGAACAGCAATCCAGGAGGCACTAGATGAATCATGCCCTACGAGGACACAATCCAACAAACCTTGGATAAATGACATATGTACTAACAACCATCGAGGGAGAGATGAATGAAAAAGGCAGACGAGGACGACGCAAAATAGAGTGGATGGATAACATCATTGGATAGAGAGGTAGAATAAACAGTGCAAAAGCGAGAGCCGATGACAGATGTCCATGACAGATGTCCATGACGGATGCCCCACCCAAGGGCTATGGTCAACAGTAGAGCACAGTAGAGCACAGGACAGTTGCAAGGATACGTATGAAAACGTTCACAGAATCCTAATAAAAGATAAGAGTACCATCAATAGCCACTGAGTCAGTCTTTGAAGTCTGGGTAGTACTATGATTAAGAGCAATAACTTCTCATGACTTGGTTGTCATGTCTGTGAAAATTTCATAGTTACCCTGTTCGTATTTTCAGGAATAGAAAACCCCTTAGCGGTTGTGAATTCAATTCTCTTCGTCCTTCAACGATAGTTTATTAGCTTTTTTTCTGTGCCAGTTATTTCAATATGCCAAGAAGCCTGAAAAAAGGCATGCGCTCCAGTTATTCCATCTTGTAGGAATATTCTGTTCTTTATTGGTGGTGTTGTGCGAAATATGTCATTTTTTCTTCTTATGAAGTCTTAACTTCCAAGTACTGGCAAATAACACAATAGCTCTCATTTAAATTTTTTTTACATTTCCTGGGGTAATACTTACAGAACTTGTATTGGTTCCCTTTTATTCTCCTTAATCAGAGCTATAAGTTCTAATAAATATTCCCTACTACCAATCCCTGAAAAAGCCCTACATGTATTGGATCTTAGAGTAAATCTGGTTTACAGCCGGGGTGCAAAGGGTAAATGCTTTTAGGGCAAAGAAGGGGGTATATCGGCTAATGAAGTAAGCTCAAGTACAGCAATGTCTAGGGATCACGAGTTGTCACTGTAAACAAAGGGCGTAGCTCGAGATTATTACCTAGAGCATATATTCTAACATTCAAATAAGGTCTGGGATAGAGTTATTTGACTTCATTTCTTCTCCTAAATCAGCAGCGGATAAATTGGAGGTAATGATAAATCTATGTTTTATCGTGTGGAAAAGAAAAGTATCCACAAATATCCAACGTAAAAATTTGTTAAGAAATATGACACATTAAAGGCTATCATGACTCTAACCAGAAACCTCCTAAAATCCTTAGCATCACAAACGCAGAGAGCAATTCCAATGTTGATTTCCATTCAGCGTTTACTTTTAGGCATCTCAACACACGTTTGTCATTGGTCTGTGGAGCTTACAAGTTGCTGCAACTCAATCACCCACGGGAGAATCTAGTGATGGTCAAATACGTTGGCGGACAAATTGCTTTATTTCAAGACTTTGATTTGCAGAGAATTATATTTGTAGCGGTGGGGCGTCCTTCGTAATCCCTGTATTACTCCCAAAGCGAGATTAGTGAGTCCGTTTATAATCACCTAGGCTTACATTAATGCAGCTTAGAAGCAAAAGGCAATCACCCTTCATGAAGAGCCTAATTTGATACGCAGCTGCGTGAAAAGCATGCTATTGGTCAATAGTAAATAAATCATGACAGACTTCCTTCTTTACCCTAAAGACACGACCAATTCGAAAGAAAGCAATCCCAGCTGAGGTTTCTGAGAATGAACTTATAAATCTTCAGCTTCTATTATATCCTTTACCACCGTATGCAAATATCGACTTTCTTCAACTGCTTATCAAGAATAGCAGACGTAACCAAAGAGAACACAATGCAGTTCCCTAACGGAATCAACCATATCAAACCAAACATATTAAACATGCATACAACACAATCAGTGCTCGTTGTACAAAAAATCTACTCTACTTTTTATAGTGATACAACTTGAAGCTCAGGGCTAGATCAAGCTGGTCTGCCCCAGAAATATTTTCAAGTACTTAAAACTTCATATAACATGTCACTCTTGTGTTTGTCGAGGTTCCTTAGCTTTGAAAGCTAAGGCCCTTGCCCCCTCTTGTATCCGGTCCGATTGAAACTGACGCTGCAGTAACATGAGCACAATCTATCATTAAACAGTTTTTAATTAATGCCGAATTAACGTTTTGATAAAAAGGAAATGCGATGCTCTAACTTTAAAATACAGGGACTCTTCGCGCATGTTGCTTTATGATGTTTGAATCCCTCAAACTAAGACAAAAACCACTGCTGAACAGCTGAACCTGGATTTTCATCGGATCTACATGTCATTAACGAAGTTACTTGATTAACTTACTCCAACTATCTGGCCGTCAGTTTCGTAGAAAACATGCAAGTACATTGCCGCAGTAGAGACAAAATCGCAACAAAGAAGTGTGAATTAAGCGCCATGTAAACAACAAACGATTGGAACTTCTTTTAGGCTTCATAATACCAAAACTGAAAGTCTATTTTGACCTTATGGAGAATCAAACAACTACAGGCTGCAAGATACTTTGAGATTTTGGTTCTGAGCTCCTTACAATCTGCAGGCACACTCATGGGCACAGATCGCTGACAGAATGTGCGGCAGACAAAAGGATTAAAGGTGGAAAATTTGACATTTCTGTGCTAAAAATGTGGGAATAAGGCAACTGTTGTTCCCCCATCCTGAAAATTACGGTGGACGACTATCCCCGTCCTCCAAGAATCTACGCCCATGGGCCCACATACGTCCATCATATTTTGCTCATAATTCATGGCGTTACTTCCAGAGTTTACTAGGAAGTTCGCCGCAAAACTAGTAGTGATGTCTACCCTAATACTCCTCAAAGATAGACACAAACATTTAAACTCTGTTTTTGTGCTATTTTTCAATCACATGAAAAAGAAAATTTGAACTTAAGAAGAAACTTACTAATGCACTTGGTGTGATCGGAAATCATTCTTAAAATTGTGGTCTACAGTAAAGCTCATCAAAATGGGACATGATATATTAAATTTTTAATTTCGAAGGAAATGAAAACACAAAACGCTTATTGAAACATTGTCAAATCACAAAATTGATCGAGAATTCTTCTCAGTTGAAAACTCTAACTATGATTTTGTGACTTATGACAAGAACAGATAAGTTAATTGCATCAATTCCATTTGTGATGATGTACACGACCGCGTCGGATTGCAGATGTCGACCTGATAAACAGAGTTGAGTAAGAAATGGCATCCAAGGAATCAGGGGTAGGACACGGCTCTGTAATAACTTCCATATTGGAAACTAAATGAATCGAAGGGTGAAGGGGGCTCGAAGTAAACAAATACAAAACGTCAACTGGTAAAGATCAGAAGTTATCTGCTCAAGTCTAGTACTCAGGTGGAGGATTCACTGTTTCTCGTGCTGCAGAAAAACTAGGTGATATTCGTTTAATCGAGGTTTAACTACTCTTCTCTAACATTAAAAAAATTTGCAGTCGGAAAATGCTGAGATATATCATGGAATGTCCTCAATATTTTTTCTGTCTTGTGAATACGCCTCAAGCCCCTTAGGTAAGTACTCATGGCTACAATCGTTGACTCATTAAAGTTAAGTTTTTGCTACGTTTTGTTTAAGATGGAGAAAATCACGCAAGACACATGCCACATGAAAGGGATGTCTACCCCTGCCCTATTTGCTTGTAGACGTCTCTGCTTAGCAGTGGAAAGGTCTGACAAATAAGTCTCCAACTGATATTTTTGAAACTTAACAATGTTATGAATTAGGGATAGAGGAGTTTGCATATATTAAAGTCCGAAGTCGTATTACTACAAATTTGTGCAAACTTTCTAAGCACGTGCAGTCATAGTCTAAGTTCTTTCCCTAACTCTCCTCTCACCTCCCGTTTCCTTTAAAAAATATACTCTAATTATACAGCTGAGCTTGACCAATAGTTTTAGACGATGAATTGTTTTACATCTACCTGCTATTTTAACATTTTCAGTACGGATTGGCTTTGGGCCTATAACACAAATGTCATGCCCTTGCACAAGCAAAGGTAAAAAAAGGCCATTGAATGGTGGCAACCTTCGCGATGTATGAGAAAATCGATTAAAGCCTTATCCAACATGCAAGTAAGCGTCTCGTTGGATATGCGTAAAGTTTTCGACTGAAACGGAGTTGCAAAAGGGCAGAAACTTGATAACGGTCCACATTCTAGTTGGTTCTTTTTGTATAGATCGGTCAAGTAGCTATATCCCAAGATGGACAGCGTTGACAAAGAACCAATAATGCTGTAGTTGCTGCCTTGGGGTGAACAAGCAGCTCATACAGAAGAAGTTCGTTGGTGTCAAGAGACCGTTAGATGCTTTGCCAGAAAGTACGCAAGACATAAGTTTTGTCATCAAGCGTGTTAAAATATAAGGATTAAAAGGTCCATCATAGAACAGTACAGAAGCGGTAAAGATCATGCAGTAAGAAGGTATTTGATGATCATCCGTTGTAATGAAAAACCGGAAAAGCTCAAGTCGAGACTAAATTGCTTCCCTGCTTTTGCAAAACAGATAACGTGTTCCTTTCGTGATATTTAATTGGGTTTCCAGGTGTTAAGAATCACAAGCCATTCCGTGCAACTTTTTAAAGTCTTCTTTCCTGAGGATACCTCCCGATACCAAAAGCGCTGTGCACTGTACACCAGAAGCAATCTGGTTAACTTAAAAACATGACGAGGAAATTCCTATTATAGTAGTGAGCTTTCTATCAGAGTTGTGGCAAACCAGGCCAGGAAAATCTTCAACTGCAGTTCTTCTATGCTTCATTTGAATCTAATATCGTTTGTCTAAGAAATATTATCTACGGCATAATACTATATCTAGAACTTATATTACAAGCTACAAAACAGGCAAACAGGCTAATTCTGTTATATTACAATAAATACGTTTTCAATAGCACCCCAGTCGCAAACATTGCATGGCTAAATCTAAATTTCAAATGCGCTTTTTCTCAAAGATATTTGACGAGGCTAAACCGAAGTTATTGCGGGACTAAGCCCTCCCCTCTCCCATCTAGACTCTCCGTGGCTACCGGCCTGAACTATGCACTTAATTATCTTTCTACGATCACTGTATAACTTTACCACATAAATACAATAGTGAAGATCATTCATGGACAATACCAGAACCTGAAGCGTGATTAATTACTTAAATATTTTAAAGGGTGTTTGATGCAAAGCCTATTGCATCAAGTCATGTTAAACCCTACCATCTACAACATGGGACTGCCTCTCCTAATATTGTACAACAGACCATGGGTATCGTCTCTATATCTTCGGATATCTCTTATAGTACCTGGTGAGTACAATTGAACTGTCAATTGCCATCCCATGGTAGAACTTATTTAATGATTTCTAATGGAAGATGTTCAATGCCACTGTCATATTCATAGTTACAAGAAATGGGTACCTGTCGATCGTGACAATAAAGGATAATTACTGCGTCGTCATCTTGAATCTTAAGATCATAATCTACTTTAAAATAGAAACTAGACGTATAACCTTTTGGTTTTCAGCACATTGTATTCCGAACTATTAACTCTTGACCTCACATACGACTCTACGTTGAAAGTTACGCCCCTTTCATTATTTCATATTTTTCTATTTCTCTAGTATAAATTGAGACTTTAATCATTTGCAAAGCTGTTGTTTCGGAGTTTCAAACATACCATGGAAGAAACCCATATACCAAGAATTCGACAAGTAGTAATGTTACAGCAAGACATTTTATGCTTACGCGCAACTTTCTCAGAAGACTCTTGTGTTTTTTCCGAAGGTTTGTTAGTAGGCTTGTAGCGTGACCCGGTCGCACTTTCTACGCCTACTTTACTTTTGCACTTTGCCTTTTTGTGAGGACCTTCTCGTTACAACTTGGATTATGCCAGTGTAACGGGATATTAGATGAACAAACTTAAGGCGATCAAGACATTTCTACTGTTTCCCCTCGAAACTTAGTTTAAAAACAAAAACAAACATACCTTTTCTATTGGTTACTGCCGTGGCTTTCCTGTACTATTCCAGTTGTAAAGGAAAAGTAACAGACGTGGCTCCTCAACAGAAAATTGAATGCAATGAATCAATATGAAATCAAAATACTTTAATAGAGAGAGGGTCATAACCGCAAATAGAACCTTGTAAGTACATGATTGCTCCAAAATTGACATTTATTTACCAAATTAAAGATTGGTGGCTATAACATTCAAGAGAGATTTCTGTGTGTGTATTTTTGAATGAGCGGAATTTGATCTACGAACATGAACTGTTCTTGACAAACAACTGCCGTGGTGAAACTGCTCCTTTCTCTCTTTGACGCTAGTGCGATGCACCATTTGACCAGGCTATCTTCGTATTATTATACTCGATCAAAAACTGAAGGCACGGAAGTCAATGGGTCTTAAACACGGCAAAAGAAAATAAGTAAGGCGTAAAGGAAAAAGCAAGAACAGCACCCCTGATGAGCAGGAACACGAGAAGGGAGCTATCGTCTAACATTGCAGCGTGAGCTCAAGCATGGGGTTGGCTGCAGGAAGAGATTTCGACACTGGCAAGCAAAATTTTCATGCACGAAATGTAAAAGAACTTAATGCTTTTAAGTCTCTTTGGGATCATTTTTGCATTGAGGTGCTCTTACAAAGATCGTCTGAAGCCCAAGCCGTGAAAACATCAATGAACACAGTGCCGCGACTGCTGTGATATTAAACCTCTTTAACTAACTTCATTTCCATGTTATCACTGTCGTTGCTATTACCATCAGCAAATACTATTTGCCATAAACATATCTCTTCAAAAAAAATTACGAAATTGATAGTAAAATATAAAATAAATCAATCACTACCAATTGCAGTAACAAGGTTCTTAACGACTAACTGTTACTATAATAATAAATATCATCAGCCGTGATAATCATTGAGAAAACCATCATCATTATGGTAACCACATTGGCACCATTGTCATTATGGAAACGCTGGCCGTGATTATCACTATTGGCATCATTACTAACAGCAGCAGCATCGTTGACGTCATTATTGTAGTCATCAGCTTTATCATCATTATGATTATCATTATAATTAGACGTATTATCACCGTTACCCTATAAAGACTGGCATCATCACCATCAGTATTTTAGTGACCAGCATTACTATTACTTTGTCCGTCATCATTATTTATTATTATCAACAACTACAGCGACAGCATTGTTATCATTTCCACAATCATCATCATCATCATCATCATCATCATTACCACCACCGCCACCACTTGCGACTGCATCCATATCACTATCGTCGTAATTGCCACTACTAGCCTCATTAATTCTATTATCATTACCATCTTCATATTCATCATCATCTTAGTCATAGCTGTTATCATGCCCGCAATCGCCACCATGATACTAGCGATCATCACAAGGAGCAGTTCTAAACATTGTTATCATTGGCAGCAAAATCTTACACATGATGACATGGTCATCAGCAGCACCATCAATGGCAATGCATCCATTGTATTTTATTTCCTCTGACGACAAATGGCATGATTATCGCTTTTTTGTTGTTCTGATCCGACTTTCAGTAATACGGTATAGGGTTAAATGAACGGCAAGTCATTTCTTCCTTATATCACAGGGGAATCATTTATTGATAGATCTGCGTAAATGTATGCAAAGATAGGGGTAAAAATATGTATATTGTACTTTTAATCATTATTCTGGTACTACAGATCTTAAAGAGAGTATACATTAATGCTATACCATATGATGTCTTCCTATCATGAGAAGGGAACCACTGACATGGTAAAGTAGCTACAACGGTTTGCTTCTGTACGTAATGAGGTTGATTATGCTCGTACATTTCTCCTATACTTGAAGCATGGACTTTTCAATGATAGCATCTGTACTAAAAGTCTCTCCACAATAAGAGTTTACATGTAAAAGGCCTAGTCAAAGTTATGTCCCAATGCCTTCTCAAAGAACGCTGTTGTCAACAGGGAAATGTTATATATTTGTTTATTTACATAAGATTTATGTGGTTTTCATCAGGAACCTGACATATTGACTTTGTTTTTAATGCTGCTGTTTAAGAAAGGCTTGACATCTCATATTTTTCCTCTAAACAACGACGAAATAGTGAAATATACAATGAGAAACATTTTGCTGAACGATTTTGTAGGAGAGACAAAATTTCAGCTGATGCTCTCTACAATTAGAAGTCCATTCATCAGGCATTTGTTTGAATAAAATTTTTGGCAACGGCTTTGATTCTTTTTCAGCATCTGCTTTGTATTACGTTAACTACAGGGTGAGAGCACACAGCTTCATCTTCTCTATTATCAGCAAAAGTTTCAGGTAGGTTTACTTCACAAGAATGGAACCTCATAGTACACGTTTAATGAGGTTAAAGTACTCTACCTAATCAGATCCTCGTCCGATTGACACTAAACTCTTCTCAAACATATCCTTTTTACATCCTCAGGTCGCTGTACTACGTAAACGTTTATTAACTAACCAAATGTCTCCTCCTCTTGTAAGCAACTGCAAATCAACGAAGTCTTCTCAAACATATCCTTCTCACATCCTCAGGTCGCTGTACTACGTAATCGTTTATTAACTAACCAAAAGTCCCAGTACCCTATTCGTTTACGCCATGAGGCTATTCTAAAACGCTCTACAGTCAAAGCGTCTTTATCCAGAACTACAATCCTGGACAAATATAAGTTAAACTGTTACCAAATTTCAGTGAAAAATGGAACAAATCACGCAAGACACTTGCCACATTAAAAGGGTGTCCATTCCTGGTGCTATTTGCTTTCTAAACCTCCCCGCTTAGCAGCGGCAAGGTCTGACATGCAAGTCACCAAAATACTCTCTTCAAACCTTAGGACATTGAAATACGCAACTTTCACTAACCTCCGTTCCAAAATATTGTTAAGTTTGAAACCGAGCATTATGGGTACTTACATGTCAGACCTCCCTGCTGCAGGGGACGGGAG
Organism: Carybdea cf. marsupialis auct. non (Linnaeus, 1758); assembly: GCA_010016065.2. NCBI lineage: Eukaryota > Metazoa > Cnidaria > Cubozoa > Carybdeida > Carybdeidae > Carybdea > Carybdea cf. marsupialis auct. non (Linnaeus, 1758). The sequence goes on from JAAAKL020006332.1 coordinate 17,374, forward strand.
ACCCCTTTTATGTGGCAAGTGTCTTGCGTGATTTGTTCCATTTTTACCGAAATTTAGTAAAAGTTTAACTTCTACTTGTCCAGCATTGTAGCTGTACAGGGGTAACCTGGTGCCGAAGAGGTCATGGACTTTCCACTTTTATGCTACTTACATACATACAAGTTGTGGTCATGGCGGTTTCACCCACCCCACTCCTTCTCTCTGCTCTGCTACATAGTTTGAGTTGTTCATTGAGTGCATTCTTATGCTTTACACTACATTACAGTGCATTTTTTTAATCGTGCAATTCTCTTGCTTTTCGCCTTTTTCCCGAGTCCTACCCTCAGCTGCACGTTGAATAGACCTGTACTAAAGAACACCATGACTATGGTGTCTTTTGTCCCATTAAATATTTCTCTTCCACTTTTATGAAAGATGTCTCAGTGGTTCCGTCTGCAGCTTTGAGCGCAGAAGGTTCTAGGTTCAAATCCCATTAAGGGCGATTTGAAGGTTTGCATGTTTCATCAATTTGTAAACTGAGCCATCAGGCTGGCCGCGAACTCAGCGGGTCATCCTTCCAGGGTCGGCTAATGGGAAACAGTTCATACTGGGGTCAAATTGTAGAAACATAAGGAAGAGGAGTGGCGGCCCCCCCCTGCTTTCGGGCAGAAGCCATAAGAAAAGGGAGCCTTCGGGTCATGCCACGAATGTGTGGATTTTCAAACTAAACATTTTGTTGAATTGTTACAACTTCGGTTGTGGCCTGCAACATAAT
>JAAAKL020006333.1:0-18127 GCA_010016065.2 Carybdea cf. marsupialis auct. non (Linnaeus, 1758)
AAGACAGAATCACTGTATCTGCCAGTATTTCATGGCAAAAGCTGTAATTTTGGAGACAAAACCAAAAACATTTACTCATGAAAATATTCCCCTTCAACAGACATGGATTCTGCTTTGATAACTATTGGTTCTTCCTGCCTCTTTGAGTCCATGACACTTCATGACTTTCAATAACCTAATAATAACCCTAACATGTAATCAAATATGCTATCAAAAAGTCATAAATTTTAAAGAAATCAAAGGGTGGAGTTAACTGAACAGTACCATGGGTTGATATAAAATTCTATTCAATGACCCCATTACAAGGATAAGAAAGTTTATATTTACACCAAAAACCAAACCAGGAGCACATTAAAACAGAAGGAGTGTTACCATTTGGTGTCAGAGTGGGTAATGGGGTACATGTCAAAACTTGAGAATAAAAACAAAAGCAACTGCAAAAGCAGGAACAGGCATAAACTAATAAATCTTGTTTAAGAGTACAGGGAAATGTAAAGAATCATTAAAAATTCTGCATCACAAAGAGCTGACATTAAAGTTGTCATGAAGGATGAGCTACTCATACTAACTATCAAAAGTAAGGATCTTGATCTACATTCCAACATATGATTGGACAGTAAAACCTAGGGTGGAGATTCTGTCCCTGAAACATTACAACTATGCTTGAGCCAAGTTCAAACACGTGAAAATGGATACTGGTATATACTTAATCATGTGGGTGTTGGTTACCAGGTCTGCGAAAATATGTCATCAATTTCTTACAATCAGGGAGATAGTAATAAAATGACTCATCTGGAATTAAACAATTATACTGTAAAATTGAGTGGCATGATTAAATGATCGAATGATTAGATATATTTAGTGATTGCTCAAACATTGTCCTTTGTGCACTTGAACATAGTTGAATACACACAGTTAGTATTTTGAAGACTTTTGTTTGAGTTTTTCATCAAAATATGAAGTAGTCACTAGCACAATTAGGCACAAAAAGAGTAAGAATTGATTTCCAATATTTTTACAAAATGTTGGCTATTGAAATTTTATAAATATTGATAAAAAAGAGAAAACTTGAGACATTGTTTACACAGCTTTAAATTAAAGAATATTGGCAAATTATGTAGTAAGATGTAAATAGTAACATGATTATACTACATTATCATGTTTAGGTATCCATAACATCCCCATTGCTAATGAATGCTTCAACAAAAAATCTTGTAGCAGGAGTCTCTTATTCCAAATATTACTGACCTTTACACAAAGGATAGATATTCTTTGCTTAATGACCAAAAGTTGCTTACCAATTTAAAACTGGTGTAATTATACTGATTGCATCATGTACCTATGTTATGCTATGTTGTAATATCAGGACAGAGTTCATCTCTAGAAGATGTCTACAACATTTTCAAGCATGAAAGAGTATTCAAGTAATCTGGTAACTTTTTTATTGATATCTCTCAGGGAGATCATTGATCATCTTGGTTTTTCATTCTTGAAATACAGGCTTACATTTCTATTCAGATTGTCTCTATATTTGTATAGTGCATCATGATATCATTGTTCACACAAATTTTTACAACAACATTTGCTCACTAATGCATATAATATCTACTTGTTGCAGCAAGTGCTTTGTTGATGATCTTGTTCAATGAGATCAATTACAACTGGAACAACTTGAAAAGCAGAGAAGAAAATGATTTTAAGAATGCTAGAGAGACTTTTTACAACCTTGCTAAATCTTCATGTTTCACAAGAAAGTCTGCTTGACCATAGCATGCATGCATATCAGCAACTAATTTATGAATAATAATATTTGGGTACTGAAAGGTTTATACAGGCAGTTAACGACCTTGCAATGCTAGTAAAGCTTCTAAGTAATGCATTATGTCCAAGACCTACAATTGACACATAAAATCACTGAAAACCTATATCTAAAAAGTTTTTTTATATCTTAAAAATAGATATATCTAATACCTCTTTTAAATTTACAATGCCCTGATAAATGAATGTTTTATGAACTTATAATATAAATACATCAATTATGTTAAGGGAAATAATGTTGCCAACAATGTATGTATACTATATCAATCCATGGACCTAATATGTACACTTTTTTAACGCTAATTCAAATTTTACTAATAAAAGGAATTATGCAAATAATATAATTATCTATTTGTTAAAAAACAATATTGTACATAGTACAACAGTTAAGCATCTATTTCCTTGTATCTGCCTTTTTAAACCAAAATGATGTCATGGATTAAGCTCAACTGTCCACAACAGTGTTAAAATTGATGATCATATGATGGTCAAAATAAATGTTTTAAATTTCCACCCTATATTTGTTAAGACATAATGATTTGATTACACTAGTAGGGGCATCAACTGCAGGAGTGGCAAAATAAGTAAATATACAAACCTTTTCCAATGTACATCCATGCCTCAGGAAGCAAATGAAGAAAGACATCTCCGAGTAATCCACCCACAGCAAAACTGAGTAGTACCTTAAGGTTCTTTGGTGATACTAAAAAAATAAATATGGTCATTTTTAAATTATCTGTGACTTGAAATCAACAACTAACCTTAAAAAGTAAAAAATAAAGCAAAATAGCTATTTATATATATATATTGAATCAATTGAGAATCATAACTGATTGTTATACACACTGTCACTGTAGTAAACTACAAAAATATAAGTGTACAGTTCATCCTCAGTGACTACTCTTGAAAATCATACAATTTGAGCTATGTGTACTTTGAAATATACTTGCTACCAAAAATACTTTGCTATATCATATAATACTCTGAAACACACCAATAAAATAACATAAAAATTATGATTGATGACTAAATTAAATTACCCACTGTGATACAATCTTAACTCTTTGCAAGTTGTAGATAAGCATCATATGCATGGCATGATCCATGAAGTTCATGATCGCTATATTTTTCATGCACAGTCATGAAGAACAGCATAAAAGAAGATGGAGCTTTGGAACAATTGAAAGATGAGATTGACAATCTCTGACTGATCACTTGATTATTGCTGATGACATAAATGGTCATATAGGTGTTAACCACATAGGTTATAAGGGTATTTTAGGATGCACTTTGAATGGAAGTAGAAATACAGAAAGAGAAGTACTTAGTTAGCGAAAGCTGGTCCAAGCAGGCAGCCCACTGCCTGTCATTTCCCTTGAACAAGGGTGTCCTTAAAACTGAATACAACCGACTTGGTGGTTGGTTCATCAGTTCAATAAACACACCCTTAAAAATTAGAGGGTTTTGAATTTTTCCACTGTACAGTAAGATAGCTTATGGTTTGGGACAAATAATGTTAGTAAAGAGGCTACTGATGTCAAATAAGCACAGAAACAATTATTTTGAGTCAACCCTAGAGGTTTGCATATCTTTGGCAAACATAAAACAATCTTGAATGTTGTCTGACAAATGCAGTTTCACAGGTTTTAAGACATTCAACAATCACTCAGCTAACTTGTGAGGAGAGAATAATAGACAAATAGGATGAGGTGGTGTGCCTTTCTAATATGTTTTCAATAATCATTATGTCAGTGGGAATCAGTTGGTCTAATGAGATAATAAATGTAATCTCACAAAGAATTGTATCTCATTACATCTACTAAACATTTCTGTAGTTTCCCCTTGATTTTGGCTGTGTTGCTATGCTTAGAAATCTAGCTTATCTCAGTAAATATGGTGATGCCAACAAGGAAATGTACCATTTGGCTGAGGTACCATGCTGTGTTCAACATAATGACTCCTTGCCTTTAATCAGGTTTGGAAATAACAATTTCAGTGTTATTGCAAAGTGATTTTATCACCTGGAAATACTCCCTATATATGCATACAGAAATCAATGATGTTGTTAGATCTCCCACAAAAGGCCAGCATCAAATTACTTAGTCTTACTCTTAAGAAGCTAAGTGCCTCATATTATACTGTTTATGTTACATTTACTGGTTTAAAAATTCTGCAAAAACATCTCCTGTCTTCATATTGTTGTTAGGGATGCATAGCTATAACCAAATACAAATTGATCAGCTTCATTATGAGAGCAATGCCATAAATTGACAATATTTTTGAAGAGTCATCTAAAGATGTGCCAAATCATTTGGGAAGGTGCAAATTGACGCTTTGGTAAATACGAAAGTTTTACTTGTTGTGAAATATGGTCATCAACATCAGCACTGCAACAACATAAATAAATGGTGTCAAACAAACACAACATGATAAACTTTTGACCATTGCTGTCAACATCACACATTTTACCCTAACTAGTTGTGCCTTGGATGTTTCAATTTTATCACCATCATTGATATAAGAGATGTACGTTGTGGCACTGTCTTTCAAATGATTTTTCTATGTGACTCTTTATGAAGAAGGCCAACAAAAGTTTGGAACCATTTAACCTGCAGCGAGAGAATACTTTAACAACCGTGCCTTACATCTCAGCTTAATAACTTTGTTCAGATTTCTAAACTAGTCCCAATATATTTAGAAATGCGTTAAAACTCAATGGGAAGATATGGATTTGGATAAGAAAACCACATTAAAATCATGCTTTTGTCTGCAGCTCAAGTGCACAGTGATCAATCAATGAACAGTTTTAAGTTCTTTGCAAACAATAATGGTTCGTGGAATATCACCATCACACTGAAACTCTATTGATCAACGAAAGAAAATACGGAAATTGGTATAGTTATAGTCATCAGTAAAATTCGGAAATAGACCAAACTGGTGAATGTCTAACCTGTGACCTGTTGTAAAACCTTACACCTTGTGATACACAGGTACAATGTGGAACCTTTAATATAGGATATATTCTGTAGTGTTTTTGCATCCTTCCAGTTACTATCTGTCAACTTAAAAATCATTTTCTTTTGTTACTGATACTTGGGGGCGGGGTATTGAATCTTCTTAAAAGGACGAAGAACGAAGGACTTAAGTAGAAAACTAAACAATAGTTTGATAGGGCGAAAAAACAATAACCTTTATATAACCGAAACCACTGTTGAATCAACTTCCCACTTCAAAAACAACCTATTCATGGCTCTGTAGACTACTTATGAGCACATATCTAAACACTTGGCCTATATCATGCTTTGACATGAGAAACCCATAAGCTCGAATCTACACTAATTGCAGAAGCTTTTGGACGTGGACCGTAATTAAACGATTCAACTATTTTGAACGTTTTGTCCATACTGCTCGACCAGGGCTTGCTGACTAAGTCATTCCATCATCTTATATAACTGCTCTTGCTATCGATTCATTCTTTATCGGTAATCATCATGACGAATACGTAGGTCTCAACTTGAAAAAAACCCCAAATCCTTGTCGAATTCATAAGTCGATTGCACCTCCACTAGATTTGGTCAGTGATCTTCTGAACATGTCAATGTCGTGCTTACATTTGAGTTAACAAAAACGACCACCTAAAATTATCTTAAACAAAAAATTGAGCCTAACCAATCTTCAAGATTAACTTTTGTTCGAACTATGAATAACAGCCGTTTCAATCATGACCCTTCATCAATAGATCTTCACTTCAGTAATGCAGTTCAAGGACGTTCTTCTCACCTTGATCAATACAGAAACACAAACACAGACTGATAACTCAGATAACAAATCCAATGGCCTCGACGACGTCATTATCAATCCATACTTTTTCCAGTAAACTGTGAACCGTTACCTACCAATCTATTAAATCTTCCTAGGCCTCACACGCGAAAAACTCTTTCAAGTAGTGAGCAAATGAATCAGATTAATCTGATGTCACTTAGAGCGATCACTCAAATCCCTTTCTTCATGCCAACTCGAAGGGAAGAGAAACAATGGTAATACTAGCGGTGATCCCATGTTCAACTGATCTTACACTTGCATAATAACACAAAAATACAAATATATGTAACCTTCCTGGCCACTTGAAACATTCAATTTCATGTGCTCATTGGATTTTATTATCATACATAATTTTACAGCCATATTCGCTCTGCGATTGCATACCCGTCTCACGGTGGAAAAATTGACTCCTGAGCCGAAATACCAACATGGAAGATATACGAAAATATGGGGCCCACGGATGATAAAAACAACCCTGTGATCTACGTGACCCTTCGGGTAAATCGTCGACTACTTTGTTACACTTCTCAGGGTAATAGTTTCCTTTAGCTGTAAGTTACACAAGCAACACTGATCCTACTTGATATTGAACGATCAAACAGAACTTCCTGCGTATGGACAGAAACTGCTTCAACATTCATAACTTACCTCCCTCTTTCAAAGACTGTCCAGCTTCCACAGGTATAATGAGAAGAGGTAAGATCCCTGTTAATCCAACTAAGAGAGCAGCTGGGATTGAAAATAGCCATGCACTTTTAGTTTTCGCAAAATATTTGGTTAGAAATCCGTCTTCTCGGCTCTTGCGGCTCAGACGACTCTGAACAGCCCGGTGGATATTGGAGGCCGATAAAACTATACAAGTGGCAAAAACACACAAAAAAAGAAGCAACTTCTTGGCTCGTATCATCCTAATGGCTTTATTTTAGCATCCTTTAGAGAGAGGTAAATGGTCATCAAAACTTGCACTAGTTCATCTCATTTAGTTCTTCCTCTCGCTATGACCATACACGCTCTCACCTGGCTAACGAACGAAAACATTCGTAGATGTCTCTGGGGAAAGATTATAACGAGACGCATGCGCATCATGACATATCAAACGAGGCTTTGAAATGTGAACACAGCTCTCTACGGCTAGAACAAGCACCTCGGGATCCACAGATGCGTAAGTCTACCTGGTCCAACCCACATAGGTCAGATCTTAATTTATCTTACGTTTCGGCTGATGTGATAAAATAGAGCACAGTTGAAAACTAAGCATTCATCAGACAGATATCGTTGTGTCCTCCAACGCAACTCACTTACATGAGAAGGAGGGTTCAAACATTTTAACTCGACTTAAACACTTGCGTGATTATGCCATTGTGTACATATTTCAAACTTGGGGAAAGGTTATTTCTCTTTTGAAGACTATCCTATCTCATTATTCCAAAAGTATCTTCTGCTTTTTGTGAACAAAATAAGGTGTTGTAGATTATTGGAGGGCCATCGTCATGCACTCACCGCTCCATAGCCCTGGAGGAGTGGGCGGCAGCTTAGCTGTGGTGCTTTTGTTGCCTCGAAATTTAGCAAGTACATTTATTAAGTATAGAATTGTCTAGTCTTGTGATTGCCTTTTCATACTCCTTCTACCTTCTAATCATCCCAACGAATTGTAAAATCAATCCTATCAACTGAATTTAATCAAGGAAAGAAGAAGTAAACTCAACAACTCAACTATAGAACTAAAACTAACGATACATTTAAATACATGTACAGATCATAGAAAATCAGATGGTTACTGTAGTTAATAGTAGGAATAGAGTTTGAGGAAACAAGCAACCTTCATTTTCCCAGATGTTAACGTCCCACTGCTTTGACATTGGTTTTAAAAGTTGAAGGAGGCAGGAACATTCCTCGAATAAAGTTTGAAACTGCTGAAAATATATTACTCTATGTCAAAAATGGCCATTTCTTACGCTCTTTGATTCTTTCAAGTTAACAAATGGTCCTTTTAAGACACCTTTAAGATCATTTAGTCTTTCGAGACATTGATTCAAGTGCATTTGAATTTGAACTTTAGTTCACAGCATGTTTTGCAGTCAGGGGAAAATTTAGGCACATAGTCAAAATGCTCAAATCTCCTCAAGTTCCATTGTTCCCTTAAGTCAATTTCCAGGGCCCTTGGACCAGGACACCTCAAAAACGACATGTCTATTCTTTATCGTTTAGTTGTCATAAATTTATTTCTTATTAGTAGCCACACTTTCACCCTATTGACACATCCTTTAGAAATTGGCAAGACATTTTAAGAGCAGATTTCAGGGAGAAAATTATTGAACAGGTGGAATCCTGGCAAAGCTGTTGCTGCGATTCCTTGTTGAAGAGGGGCAATCATAAGTAAAAAAAGCCAAAGTTGTGAATAGATTGAAAGACGATTTTAATATGATTATAAAATAGTTTACAGAAAATTTAATGAACTTCAATGCTGAAAATTGTAATTTCCTGTCGCTTCTTAGACGTGTGTTATATGATAACAATGAATATTCTCACATAAAGTGACAAAGGTATCAAGTGGACTGATAAATAAAAAGTTAAACTTTGAACTGCACATCGATTCGTCATGTAAGAAGACCAGAAAATCCTTCTTGATCTCTTGGAAATTTCTACAGACATGAAGCCCTCCAGACGTAGAATCATAATGAGAGCGTTTATAGTAGGCCACTTCTAGTAGTGGCCGTTAGCTTGGATATTCCGTATCAAGCACCTGTACAGGAAAATTAACACGATTGATGTACATGTACGAGTCTGAATAGCTGCATACAATTACTGCAAATTTAGCACTTATGTCTTGTTGTTAAAAGATAGTTAAGTTTCTTCGCAGATAATGAAATAGCAGACTTGATAATTGAAACATTAAAAAGAATGGAAATTCTCACTTCATGAAGGATCGTTTTATTCAAGAAGAGTACTGTTACCACGGAGAAATAACAATGGCTTTTTCTTATCAGAGTAAAGATAGTACGATACGGTTTTGAGACCAACAGAAAACGGGGACCAGGATTCTGGAATGCAGGTTCTCTTCATATTGAAGAGTGTGGATCACTTCGTGAATTTGACGTAAACTTTCAGAGGTGGCACGGCAATGAATGCACTTTCAATATTTGTTGAAGTCATGTTTAGGATGTAGGGGTTTTATAACAATATATAACATCTTATCATATCTATTTCAATACTACATATTTTATAGCGATACTTTTTAGAAGTTTACTTAAATGTTTTTAACAAATGGCGTAGATGACCTGCAAAAATTCTTATTTGATATATTGCAAAAGTTATTTGAATCAGCCAACATAAAATACACATTGTTTTAAAAAAGCATTCCAAATCATTAAGTGTTATCCAGAAGCGAGGATTTGAGGGTTTCATTATCGTTCCATGGTGGTCATATTTTCACTTTTCTCTAGTATTACTTTCAAAACCTGAATACTTTTTGTGACAGTCGCATATCATAACCTTTGCAAAGATCTTGTTGATAACCTTAAGAAATCCTTGTGGCCTGTTGATTTTTTTTCATGTTAAAATATATGTTTTGGAAGTTGCAAACTAAAGGATTAAGGGAAAAAATAAGGGTCTGGTTCAAAATTGAAAATGAGAATGTTTCATTAACATACCATCGATAAAATTGAACCGTAGAAAGATGTCATACCTGGTTAACCGTATAATTTGATAGAGAAACATGTATGTTTCAGCTAGCGCCAGTGGAAGTGGAGGAGACACCCACACCTCCTATTATCACTTACGATGTATATGATAGCCGTTTCGATTAGGCCATTTTTAAAGTTGAAAGTGGTGCATTTGACAGGGCTCAGTTCTGTACGACGCATTGAACGAGATCAGTGACTTGTCTCTAATTTTAGTAAACGGAAGCAGAAATTGACTTTTTCATAGTAACATTCTCATGATATCACAGTAAGAAATACAAGACCTTTGCTCAACGTAATTCTATTTCCACGCTAACCCGACATGGGAGTTCAACTATTTCACTTCGAGCAATTCGTGTCGAGTCTCTTTGTGTGCAGCTCGAAACTGAGACGTCCTTCGGATATGATAGTCATTTCATGGTAAAATTCACATCATAGTTTGGTGTAAAACCTGTAGTTATACGTTAATAAAGAGTGAAGTGAAGGTGGAAAACAAAAGAAGGAATGTTAAGGACGATATTATCACCTTTGGCCTTTCCGAACAGATCAAGGAGTGTATTATTGACATGGATGTTGAAAAGGACGCACACAGGAACAAAAGGTCACCTATATCTTTGTCATTACTCTTGTCAACACAAAAGAATTAGGAGAAAGTTAGATTGAAGTTTACTGAAAGTAAGGCCGATATTTTCTGGGCTGTGATATGCTATTTTTTCAAAAGACCTTTATGTAAGCGTATGACAAATTAAATGCGAGTTACGAGTGATACGACGGAGGGGAAATAATCGGTCACGAGAGACATGTATTATGGATTAAGTAAGTCTACATTTACAAACAGAGGAGAGTTAGCTCAGTCAATAGAACGCTAGTCTAGAGGGTTGATGGTTCGAGTCCACCCTCGCCCTTTGATCTGAAAATTCCGACTGCAAACTCAGCTGGAAAATGGGCACCTGGCATTAGCTGGGGAAGGATAGAGGTTGGAAGGAGAGGGACTGGCCACCCTGTCTCACTATGGCGTGGCTTAGGACATGTGATTCTTTACCATATCAGGCACCTTACGCTCAGTGACAGAGAATGGGTCTTCCTTTACTACTAAAAACACCTATGCGCATTTTCTAGTCTAAAATAATTTGCTACTTCATGCAGGGATAGGTTAAGAATAGTAATGATGATCTCCCTTTTAGCGTCTCTTTCTCATCTAAATCCTTGTTCATGTAGAAAAGAAATTAGTAGTAAACTTGTCCTTGTTTTGTATTGTGCGTTTCAATAATTGTGTATTCTCATGCTCCGTAGTCGGCCGGTAATTGCAATCTAAAGGGACATATATTCGTCTGACCCTCTTCAGAGTACAAAATCATCAGAGTATGAAATAATCATAAGCAGCGATGTGTAGCTTCCATTATAGTCTTTATGCAGTCTTCATTCATGGAGTTAAAATTGAAATTGAAAATTTAAAGTTTAAAAGTGAAAGTATGATTTAATTCTGAAACTTTTAACCGACTTCCATTCTTTTTTAAGTCGGTTCTTGGCGTCTTTACTGAAGTACTCAGATGTTCACCTCCTGGCATTAGCTTGAGAACAGATCTTTGCCTTCCAATCTATTAAAAGTCGGACAATTTTTTATACATCCTTCAGGTAACTGCTGGCATAAAAACCAATTTACATAGCAACTTTGATAAAAGAGGTGCATTACAAAAAGTTACTTGAAGACAAGATTTGATAAAATTCGTTTCGTCAGTTTTTGTAAGAATGCAATAAGAGAAATAGCATGAAATAGTCATTTATTTCTGTTAAACAAGAAAAAATGGAGTCTCTTCAGCTAACGAAAGAATTTATACCGTTGCGACTAGGGTGCCAACCAGAACGAAATGCAAAACCAACTTTACACAGTGCTCTAACTAAGAATGTTGCAGAAAATTGATGGCTGTGAACTGCCGGGTTTCCCAGTATGTACGAATGGAAAGAACAAATTTAAAAGAAAAGATGATGATTGTTATTTTTATTATTGTTAAACTATCATCGTTATGGAATGCTTTACTTTTGTATAATGTTTAATGACTTTCGTTGTTTTGCTAATATGATATGTATGTGTGAGTGAATGGCTTTGTTTCTTTTCTTACTACTGAAAATGTTGAATAGCATTTGCCATGAAGGTCAAAATGCAGTTATAAGGTGATTACTTGACTTTCTATGTTTGTGAAAATAGGAAAAATAAACAAAGAAAGATTTTATAAACATTCCCCTCCACTATCATTTTCATTGTTCTATTGGTAGCTATTACTCATAGCAACCTTCTTTTAACATATTAAATTGCATTTCTATCTTTTCTCTTGCATGAATCATTGGAACTTTTGCACCATTAACATCTGCTGGGCAAAAGTAAAGTGATATCTCCTTTCTTTGCGGCTAATTGCTCCTTGGCGCTGAAGATTGCCGAGAATAGGTTGAATTCTGCTGATATCTTAGCCCATGGTACTTCTGATTCCACGACTTTAGAATAAAAATATACCTGGTGTTGTACTCAATACTGGTAGCTATCTTGATATGCTACCATCTTGTAACAACCTCGGTTGTTAACACTGACTCTCTTGCGATCTGGAGTTGAAGAGATTAGACACAACGGACTTACCTCTGTTCATTATGCATCTTGTCTCCACGCCAAATACACACACAAGAATATAACACTTGGAGCTTCCGATATTCATTAAAAAGATGATTTATGTGTAGGACTGATTAAAGCACAAGGCAGTTGGTATGTTTACTTTTGAAAGGGTACTGTAGGAATGGGTATACATCACTACCGGAATACAAGCACGTGACCCGCAGGCTCTTTGAATGTGAGCTACCAACTGACTTAAGTGAACTACGATGAAAACATAGCCGGTGGGCATTGAAATCCAGCTCTACGCAATTTCTGGAGGCCAACCTCTCTGCATCGAGCGATTAGACCATAGAAGGAATGCTGTCTATACCCTCAATTCGTCAACGCTCATGGAAAGTGTTGTATTTCTCAGAGGTGATAGGTTGCTCAATGTTGGATATTCTATTAACAGATCAATTATTCTATTTACAGTTTGTATTCCTTGCTTTGATGAAAGTTGCCTAAATGCCTACTTTCCTGCCTTATATATAATTCGTCTTGTTTATACAGAAATCCTCAGAAAGTAATAGAATATTCTAAAACATTCCGGAAATTTCTAGTGTGTTCTATAGAAACCTTTGGAAGGTTCTAGAATCCTACAGAACCTGTCAGAACATTCTAGAATGTTCTGGAAGGTTCTAGAAGGTTATTGAACACTCTGGAAGATTACAGAATGTTCTGGAAAACTAAAGAATTTTCTAGAGGAATCAAGGTTAAATAGTGCTGTTGCCTAGACAAGTCAAATTAAGGCAGTCCCATGACAGAAAGATTTCAACTTTCTTTTGCAAATTTCAAAAACATGTTTATTTTCTTTGTTTGTTAATTTCGTTCTTCATCAACAATGATCTAAAGTTTTCCTTTACGTATTTATAGAAGGAAGTGAAGTTTAATTTGCTTAAAAGTATAATGTCTTCGTTGCTATTTCGTTGTTACTTACATTCAATCATGGCCCGAGTTTTACTGCTGATCAAAGTCTGTGACATTGCTACAACTGCCAGCTAGTTAATGCCTTCCCTTCACGTCAGAAACTATTTTGCTGGAGATGAGTGTGTTTTTAATACTGCGAAAATGAAATCGAGTGAGGAGAATGTGAGATGAAATGTTGAGCAAAAGAAGATCTCTAATACGGATTAACCTTGATTCATTTAAAGTACTTGCTGACAGTTTAGGGATAAGGTAATAGGAGGAGTGTCTGTGGCCATTTCTTACTCATGAACTTAATACCCTGCAGTTCCTAACTTTTAGTTAAACAAGGTTATTGGATTGGCTAGAACTTAGTTAAATTGCAGTTTTTGATAAAGTGCCTAAGTCATTTCGTTTACAAACAAAATTGCTGTTCCCTTTCATTTTTCTCGGCTCTCTTAGAAGTTAAAACAGGTTACTCCTTATCCTGTAACATAATATAACGCTGGCTCCACAAAACTGGATAACAATTTCAATTAAGCTAAATGACACTGAAACCTGTCTAGGATACGATTGATTGTGTTTGCAGGTTTACCGACATATTCACCACAGACAATAGCAGAATTTCTTGTGTCTTATTAATACTTTTCTTTTGGATGATAAATGGCTTATTTGATTTTTATCAGCTCATTCGCGAAGGGGGGACAGTTTTTCCTCGAAGAACATAACTCCATGGATTTTTGGAATCGCTCTACAGTTCCCTCCTTCAGACTCCTTTCACATACAACATATTAAAGGACAGGCAATGGTCATTACTCTATGTAAGTATAAACTTTCTACGGAATCTGAAGAAAGGCAGCCGGTTTCACTTAGTGCTCCTTACAAATTGTATTAAAAGATATTTGATTTTACATCAAACATTTTCTAATCCTTCAATCGCTCTTGATTATACAACCTTGCCGTTTCAACTGAAACTGACGTTGAGCATGTAGTACTTGTTACAGACACACGAGTTTGTGTTGAAGAAAAAGCAAACAAGCTACTGGTGACAGTCAAGTTCTCCAGCTAAAGAATTTAAAGTCAATCTTGCACGTCAAATAATTTATATATGTCTAACATGTGAACTGAGAATTGCCCATTTTCAAATTTACGGCCGTACCATAGATTAGCGGTTGCAACACAAATGGGTTTAATCTTTCTGCTTCAAATCTATGCGAACTATGTAGTGATAGGTTACTTTCTGCGAAATATTGTGGTCTTGGGCAAGTTCAAGAACCCTGTCGTTGTGAACTCAAAATATTACAGGAATAGTTGAATGGAACGAAGCCTCCTGCCATGTGCTGCACTGTAATCAGCCTTCCCTAATTCAAAAGCTGCATGTAAAAGCGTTAGATTCTCAGGCAAGATTAGCATTGGGAAGCAGTTTTAAGGCAAACAACTCTTTGTCGCTAGTAGGAGTGCTAGCGGATCTTGCACTTTGTCACAGAGCTTCTCACTGGAGCTGCGATGTCAACATTTTAAGGTAATCTCGAAGTGTAAACAACTTGCTCCACTACTGGTTTTCCTAAGCCACGAGACCTATTCGTACAGATGTAAGTCATCACTACTGAGTTGCAGATGTGAAGTTTTGTTCTCTGGATACTATCTTGTGGTTGCTTTTATACCATAAATATGGCTTACAGAAATTGACTTAAAAGTTTGCTTTCAGGTAATTCCATGATCATGTAGTTTTTAATCGACGTCCAGTATTTTAACAATATTTATACTTTTGATCGATGCTTAATCTAATGAAGTTTGTCTTGAAATTTTGATCTGAGGCTGTGGTGTTAAAACTGCGATGACATATTTCTTAAAGATTTCTTCCGTGTGTTTCAGTGTCAGTTTCCAATACTTTAAACAGAGAATAACTGCAAAAGCTACCTTCTGAGGTTAATTATCACTTACAAAGATACATTTATAAGACTGATGGAATTTCAAATTTGAAGAGATACAAGAGAAAAGTAAAAGGATGGATGCGAACCCGGAACTCGAACCCAGGACCCAAGCTATTGCGACTTGTTGCTTAACTAACAGAGCTATGACAACTTAATGATAATAAATTAAACTTTTCTACAGTCACCACATTAGCACTCAACCACCTATCGATAGACATCGACATTCAGCTCTACGTAATTTGGAGACCATTCCCTATAAGTAATGTGACTTGACTGTCAGGGCCATCTGTATGCGAAGCGCATTGAAAGTTTCATGCACGGTTGAATACGCATGCGTGGAGATAACAGTTATTATAGGATGTTAACGCTGATGGTTCTGGCTTTTCTAACAATTTTAAGGCTCACACAATTTTCTTCTCAAAATAAAATTTTGCACGACTACACTTTGAAAGACGTTTCTACTTGAAACATATCCGAGGTAGGAAGGGTTACGTACAGATTTGGACGGAAGTTAAGTTAAGAAACAAGTGGTGGAGTATGCCAATGCTCTCCTCCGCTGCAAAGCTGGGGTCCAAAACTCCATTTTATCAGTGTTAAGAAGACAAATACCTATAAATCGATCTGTAAAATATTATAGCTTGAGTAACATATTTGTTATCAACCGTGATATAGCTAATAAATAAGACAAAAATACTTGCATAGATTAGCGGGGCTAAGCTATACAATGAGGTGTCTCTATCGACTAGGGACCCATGATACATCCTTCTGTTCACTTTCACGAAGTTACTGCAGTCTCTACGCAAGAATGAGTTGATGGGAAGTCAATTCTACTCGTCGCAGTGGTTGATATTGGTTCATGCCTTTTTTCAAGGTCCTATGTGTATCCAACAAAACATTCGGTGCCTATCCTAACGCTTTCGATCGATAAGCTTTTGTTGGAGACAACAGTCACCAATGAGATTTCTGAAGTTTAATTACCATAATAAAAGGTAATAATGAGATGTTTGCTCTGAAATGGTATGTAGGTGTATGCAAATAAAGGGGTTTACGAATAGCTCTGAACGTGGGAGGATATGATTAATTTCTTTGAAGTCTCAAGTGTTCGTGTTCTTTGTGGCAGAAAGTTGTGCTTCCTCATATGTTTATCTGAGAACAATCGATGCAATTTTTTTTTGGGGGTAGATAAATTAGTCATGGTTCCCTTGTTTACGGAAAACAAGAGCGAAATGCAAATTTGAAATTGATTCAACACATAACAGAGACAGGGAACGCGATGAAGAGTGAAATAATCCCCCAGTCATACCAGGAAAATGACTCCTGAGCCTTTGTTGAACTTTCACATATTTGAACGCACCTCAAGAGATGACCTTTTCTTCCCAGTTTTCTCTGTTGCAGAAAATATGTACGGAACAGCAAATATTGAGCATCTGAAGGACAAAAAATACTTTAACCCTGTCCAGCACCCTGCCTCCTCATTAGCGCTATCTAGCCCTCCGTCGACACCTAGTTATTTACTAAATGCTAGCACTTCTCTGTTGTATATCTAATGACAACCTTCGTTCAACTCAACATTTTCCCCTGAAAGTCCTTTTTAATCAGGCTTCGCAGGTAGAAAAATAATCCAGGCATTGCTGGGTACCCACGGAGTGTACACTCCAAGCATTTCTTTTCAGGCGCTGCCTATTAATACCAAGTGGTTTTACGTAGGCAATTATAAGACAATGCAAAACCTCTTTGATAATCTTCTACTTAAAGTCATTATAAGAAAATGCATGAGTTTCTCCTTTCTGTATACCTGGAAATATTTTTTTAACTATTATGTGTTTACGATGTACAATACTATATCTTCTAAGTAAACTGTTATTGGATGAAAGGAAATGATTATGATGGGCAATACCCTCTGCTCGTTTACAATCAACAGGCCATTTATGAGCAATTTTATGCCCTAATTATTTGAACCCACTGTCACATTGGGATTTCACGAAGCCCTTAGGTGAATTCGATACAAAAGGCTTGTAATACGATGACAAGATCGATTATATCTCGTAAGAAAACTCATACAGTATACAGTACTAATAAATTTGTTGGTTTTTTTTACAAAATATTCTTACGTCACACACGCCACAAGCCTGAGTTGCACACGAAACAATTGTTTTGTTTAGAATGGCAAACGAGCTTTCAATTTTTCATTCAGTGTTCCCAACATTCCTGTGGGATGTGTTGGCAGTTTGCAAAGGTTTATAATCCAACAAGGAAATGTATTGCTTCTCGGTCATCTTGACCGTTGCGGCGTACACTTGGCAAACAAAGAACATATCTTCTTTGCTGTGCTCTGCTTTGTTCGTGTTACCAAATTGGAGAACTATGTGAAACTGCTATTGATAGTTATACAGTAAAAAGTCCCAAATGGAGAAAATATACGTGTTCAATGGTGTCCATTATATATAGGTTTACTTCAAGAATCAAGGGAATGTGTTTAGTATCATGAATATAAGCATTGATGATTAGGGTGGAGTGGTTCTAACTATGTAAACACTGTAAAACATGAACGATATAAAAATTGAAAGGTTATACAAGTGAGAGATACAAAGTCAGTTCTTTCTATTAAAGGTATAATCATTGAAATAAAATACAAATTTCCAGTCTTTTTTTCAGCAGTTATCTACTTATAGTACAGATGTTTATTTTTCTCATTTACCTCCCTGATTTTCAGCATCTGTAGCATTTTGATAGATTTTGTATCATCCAAAGTCCGATCCGTATTTTGTACAGGCAAACAATAGTGTGTATTGTAACCTACACCTTTCCCGAATTCGATGATGCAATCTTCAAACCAAATCGAAAACGAGGCTGATACTGACGAAAAATTTCATACAACTCATGACTGGTAAACAAACGATCGAAATATCCTTGCAACGTAAATCCAAACGTGAAGAGCTAAGTTAAACACAGTAGTTTATTATAATGTGTTTTTCGTTCTAAATCTTCTTGAATTTATTTCACTGTCACTTGAGTAAAAACCCCTCAAAGGAATAGTTAACTAAGTTGGATAGGTGACAGTTGCAATTGCTTTTGGCGTTCTTACGTTGCCATTTTTATCATCAAATTTTTTATCCTATGGAGATGATTTAAGGATTGTGATACTATCATGATAGAGTTTTATGGTATACGTGATTCTTTTGTATATACGATTTCCTCTTCCGGTGATTACTAACCTTTGTCCTAATATAGCTTCCAATCAAATACTAACACACGGTTCCTGACCACTCCTTCATTATTCTTAGCCAATCAAATTCATTTATTGTAATTAAGCGTTCGTTCATTGGTTT
>JAAAKL020006334.1:0-18125 GCA_010016065.2 Carybdea cf. marsupialis auct. non (Linnaeus, 1758)
TTTATATTTTAAATCAATGCGAATTGCCCTCGAAACAGCGATTAAATTCAAAAGATAAATTAGTGCGCATAGTTTATTAAAAATGAGAAAGAGACAAGAATAGACGATAGCCTGGAAACCATCAGAAAAAACTATTCTGCAGGCTAGTTTTTACCAAAAGAATACAAATAGTATGTGTCTGCAGACTAAGGGAGTGATATTTAAGTCATTTACTGTTTGTTATAGTTACTTAGATTCCGAATCTACCGTATTTCTAACCACAGACAGTTGGTAGAACGACTGCTTCTTAGACTTGATTGAATTGCTAGCCTTTAATCCAATCCTGAAAACAGGTTAAAAACATTAGCCTACTTACTTGATGAGAGTCTCCGACACTTAGAAACTGCATCATATTCATCACAAGATGGGTATGCACTCCATTGGGGGTAGGTATCGAAGGTGGGGTAAAAACAAAAGGGCTATCTTCTCTCGTCAGTCGATCATCGAAAGTTGGTGGAGTGAGAGGCTGATTTGACGAAATATCACCTTGCCCATTTGATTCATTTAATGACCTGGCTGACTCTTTAAGATGAAACAAAAAATAATATTTAATAACTATAAATAAGATTTAATAAATTACAAAAAGTAAAATTTCAAATTATGCAATCACGGTAAAGAGAAGATCAAACAAACCAGTTTCAAAGAAAAAAAAAATCTAAGCAAGGAAACGTTTTCTTTGACCTCACAAATTATTTCTTTTCATCGAACAAAAATGTATTCAATAGTTGTTAGCATTACTGTGCGGTAGAGTCGTTTGCATTGTTATTTGTTACAGTTGTTTGCAATTCTATGTCTTATATTTGTTAGCATTTTTATGTTACGTAGAATTTCAAAAGCAAAGAAGATTATATTTTTCACTTTATTTTACTACTCTCACGATCTAGACACTTCAAAAACTAACGTCAACCGTCGTCTTCATGGGAATCTTAATTTTTTTTGTCTTTAATTCTTTTTTCTGTTCACTTTTTACTTCTACTCCTTTCAAAGTAACTCAATACCTCGAAGTGGCAACCTTGCCCTGTATTGTGCGAAGGAAAAACTTGTTCTCCGTTCTCCTTCCTACATTGAGGATTTCTAAGTTTGGCACAAACTAATCTATCAATCAAGGATTTATCCCTCTTATATGCGACTGGTGGCCGTTATGAAAAAACTTTCTCATGTTCCTCATCACAGTTAAGTAAATAGAAATTGTCACTTATGATCTTATGTACCCTTCTACTAAGGACTGGATGGTAGGTTAGGGTTGCCCTCAATTTAGCAAGGAGAGCGGCCGCACTCCATACAGTAAAAGTAAGAAACGTGGAGTATGCAATGACATCACAGATATCTCGACCTTTTCGGATAGTAAAGGTGACCATATATATACAATACGCTGCGGCCCCCTACATTGCAGTTCTAAGGGGGCTGTATACTTTTTGAAATGCACAGATTGCAACCTGCAATATGTGGGCAGTACAATTACCGCCTTTCGTATGCGATCTAACAATTACAGATCACAATACCGAAGTTTTATGAAGAAAACTACGGGGGTCAGGAAATGTATTCCGTAAAGCGGTCTCTTTGAACAACTTGTGGCATGTGATCATCGTGGTATGATCAATTGGAGTTTCAAACTCATAGATGAAGTCAAAACAGAGACTGTTATAGGCCGGAAAGAATCCTTTTAACAACATAAGCTTGGATATTTAAACCAATAAGTCAAAACAAAAGGGAGGTAACCATAATATAGGTAGTAGATAAAAAGTCCATCTCTAGAGCTTCCAAACGCTGTATATTTACGATGGTTCCTCAAGACGACCTCGACATTAGAAGTAGTGTCCGACCCCTCTAGTCACGCGGGACTACCCTTGCAGGGGAGGCGAGGCCTTGATCAGCACTATCAACCTCCCCAGCAGTCACTAACGAACAGATATTTAAGGTTCAGGAATAGAAAGAGATACATTTAGTTACCACTTTTGCATGTTGCTGAAACCTGGACTTTGAACAATGAATTTGAAGATAGACTAAATGCTTTTGAGATGAAATAATATAAAAAAATGCTTCGAAATCTCACAGCAAGAGCACAGAACAAATGAATGAGTGTTGCAACTAATGGGAGAAGAAAGATCACTCCTCAGGTTAATGAAAATAAGACAGTCTCCATAATATGACCGCAATATCCAGGAGCGAACGTAAAGCGACATAATATTGGAATGGCAAGAAAGTACGTGTAAAGGTGGGCATAAACGGGCCCTTAATGCGACAAATATGGTACTCAAAATGAAGAGATGGCCGTCCTTTGCATGCCAAACTCTCAAACAAAGTATGGAGCTACCATTTGACATGTTGCAAACAATTTCATTAGTGTTCTAATGGCGTAGACTGCCTGTTCTACTTAAAGACCATGATAAATGATAGTGCTCACTTCGATTAGTGCTATTTTTTTAAATGTGCTATATAGTCAGAGGGCTTTACTGTGGTCTAAATTAGTAAGAAAGAATTGACCAAACAGTTGCTTTAAACTTCCATCCGTTTTTGCTATCACAGCAATAGATAATCTAACTTCGGATTTCATTATTTCCACGTAAAGAATAACATTTTGCCAACGAAAATTTACAAATCGCTCCAAACAGCCGTAATGAGCATAGCTATTAATCGTGTTGAGAATGTGCCGTTATTCAATAGGGAAGCAGCTTCACCAAATGTTCAATTCCAAATCAGTGCAATACTAGATTGTATAACATCACCTGCACTTTTCTTAGACTATCTTTTGCCCAAATGACAAAAATAGTCAAGCAGAGAAATGATACAAAATAAAACAAGAAATACTGAAAGGAACAATCTCCTAGCCCTAAATAACAATTCCGTAACAACTTTCGTGCACATTTTGGGAGACTTTAATCTAAGCAGTCATGTTTAGAACTTCTGTAACTTCTTTGTTAAGTTCTATTTAACACGGAAAACATCGTTGCTTCATCATCCCTCATTTTGACGCGTAGTTATCTTACATCAGATTGGCTAGCTCTATACTCCAAAAGATTTATCGCTATGAGCCGTGAGTGAACCCAACAGTAGACATTACTGTTTTAGTGGAAATGCATAAGTCTCAATCAAAAGCTTACCCAAAGACAGTACAGATTCAAATTGCAAGAATTCAAGGACCGTAAAATTATCAAACCGTGCTAAAAAAAAGTAAACTTTGTGCCTCAACGTCATTTGCTCGTGAGCAAATACTTGGTAGTGACGTTAAAATAAAGATTTTCATAGCCTCATACCTTCTACCTCCTTCCTCATACTATACCTTCATTACAAAAATCACTGTAAGATTAAAGTTTGTCAATTTGTTTCTCCATAAGAATGACATCAATGGAAATGAAATTTTTCAGGCTTTAAGTATGATTAGCAGTGATGGCTCGTGCACAGGGGCCGGGAGAGCTCAGCCCCCTTAAAATTTTCAAGAATAGGGTTGCCTTACTAAATCCACGACAATTTTAAACACCACTTTATCTGCCATCTATTTAGTTCTCTGTTGCAACAGCACCATTTTCTATCGGTAAATCTATCGGAATCCTATCGAAATCCAAAACATCGAACCCTCCAAAATATGTAAGTGCTCTAAAAGATGCGTATTGCATGCATGGTCCTTACATATGCTGTATGTCTTCGTATGTCAGCCTCGATATCATATTTTTTGGGCCAAACCCTCCCTGCGCTATCAAACCTTTGCACGAAAGAACGTCTTATTCTGGAGTATTAGAGGAGGCAATTGGCTCAAACCCAAGGTTTATTGTACTTCTGTGGGCCAGATCTGAGGAGCCCTCGAGTTCTGCAATCTGTTTTTGAAATAAGATCACCTCGCTGTGATTATCAGATAAGCCTCAAAGCATCAACAAATTACAGGCGGCGGGGCTCCCGGAAGTCTTAAGAGGCATCACTGAAACATACTGATCATCAGGTATGGTTCATTGAAAAGTTATTATATACAGTAGCTTCAATTAAAGCCAAGCTCTTTCTCTCTTTGAATGTCGAAGAGAGTCTTGTCTTTAAACGTTTAGGCACAAATATACCTGGTTTATCAAATGTTTCCCACTCTTTCAGTTCCCATGGTACAAAAGATTTGATTGGATAACAGCTTGCACAGACCTTCCAAAAGCTTTCTGTTTTCCTTGCCTTTCATTTCACCGTCACACCATAATGACAATTTTCAAGTGGTGATAATAGGATAGCAAGCAAGACAGTCAGTGACCAAGAAATATCTGGAGGTCGGGGATGCTAACGCAAAAATATGACAGAAGATCTATTTAAATCTACTTCAGTAGACAACTGTTTTTAGGTGCCCCGGAAGGTTATTGATATTATGGGGTCAAAGAAAACAGTAAGGGGGCTCCGTGGTTTTGCTAGAAGGAGAGTTTTTACTTTCTTGATATGCCAGATTGAAGAAAATAGGCCTTCCGTTGTGACATCAATATTAAAATCGCTAACAGAAACCACAGTCAGAAGCTGTGGTGTGGATCCAAATGTGTGTGGGTGGGGTGGGTGTAGGTGTTCATACGTTTTATATATTTTCTCATGCCAATTGATGGTAAACAAATGGTACATTATAAAAACGGCTTTTTCTAACCTTGGAAAGTTGAACAGGGCCTTTATTTTCTGCAATTTGCTCACCCGCTTTTTTCTTCTTGCCCTTTTCCTTTCTCTTTTTAATTTTCAACTTTGATGAAATATTTCCATCATATCAGCGCCAGACATCGTTTGCAAAAGAAAAAAACAATAATTAATATAATGCATCATATGTTATCAAAGCAACTACAAGATGAAATATTACTCTGTTTAATACTTTAATACATCAATGGCTAAGGAAACACATCAAACATAGTGGTACAAGATTCCTTTGAAATATATTTGCAAAGCCCTACAAGTTTCAGCCAGTGACTCATTATACACAATATGCACACCATCAAATTAGAATGGCTGAAAGTGATGCACAACTCCCATCCATAGTTATTATGTACATATTGAGATATAAAACTGCATGAAACAGTGAAAACATTTTACTACTGAAAAGCTTTTTTCCCACATCTGACGCTCCTCAGAGTACAAAATCGTCAGAATTGGAATTGAGAAGAAATCAATGAAATTTATATCAAACTGTGTTTTGAAAGTAGCCAATCAGAGGTCTGACTGCTAGATTGGTGTTGTTTTGACCAATCATTGTCTGTAGAAAGTCTGTAGAACTAAATGGTTAACCAAAAAGGCCCAATGAAAAGCTTTTGAGTACTAAAATGTTTTTGCTGTTTCACACAGTTTTAACTGTTTTGTACCACCAACAAACATACGGAGATATATATAATTGCATAGCAGATGGAAATAGAGTTAATGTGAACCCTAAAAATTGTTGTGCATACAACTACAATCATAGCAGTAATTCACTACAGTTAGTCACTCAGGAAAAGAGAAGAGTAAAACATTTCAAGCTCTGAGATGCCAAAACCCAACAAAAGCTATTAAAAGCCACACTGAAATGGTGGAGACACGTTCTCAAGAGTTAGAATAGAGTGTAGGCAACATCACCTTACACTTAAAAAGTTCTAGTAGAGAGACCAGTTGCAACAAAAAAAAGCCAGTTTTGTCTGACATTGTCAGAAACGTGACATTTAAGATAAAAAGCACAGTGCATCCATGGTGAGAAAGTGCTCAAGAGAAATTTTGGGTAATGTCAGCACCTATCAAAAACATGGGAAGGGCTTGAACCATTACCCATTAGAGCTCCATGTCTTACATATAGTAGTATTTTAATGTCAAGAAGTAAATTTTACATGGCTGTAAATCTACATACCTATGCACTGATGGGTGGCCACAGTTGATAAATCAAAACTTTAATACCTTTTTCGTCTGTTTCTCTGATTTTTTCTTCCTTTTCGACTTCTTTTCCTCTTCAGAATCTTCCTCTATGAAACAATGACATATAAATTTGAAAACAGTCACTTGACTTTCTTGATACAAAAAGATTAATAAGGAGACTATTGACTTGAAGTCAAATTACAACTGTTTCAACTATAACATCCAAATATGGAAAGTTTACCAATATACTTACACAAATCATGTTCAGAAAATTAACAATTCCTCCACATTATGAAGGTTTTGTAGAGCAAGGCACGTTATATAGGGTGTAGTGATAGCAAATGTACAGGTATCTAAGTTTTACAGTGGTCTCTAGTAATGATTTTGCTCAGGACGACACATCATACCTAGAAATGATTTTAACTATCATACTTAGAGAGGGGCTCCATTTCATAATTGATACTCATACACAGGAGACAAAGTCTTAGTAACAACTATTGCATAATATGAAACGAAAAGGTCAAAACTACTATCATCTTTAAAACAAAGTTCACTACAAACATACTTTTACCCAGAAATATCTAAGTAACTTCAAAATAAAAGATCTCATATAATGCAATCCAGTGGCCCCTAACCAGGGGTTAAGACATGTATATACACATAAATGTACATGTGGCCTCCTAAGGCTGGTACTTACAATGCTGGATGCACCCCTCAGCCTTGTACCCTAATCTGCTTTGTTCCTCAGCCGAGGCAATCCAGCTAAGGCATTTGTATCACTTTATGTTGGGGGGGGGGGGGGCTGACAAAATAACCAAAGATAAAAAATACCTGAGCTTGTAGATGTGCTTGGAGATGAGGATCTAGATGATTTTTTATTGTACTTGTGTTTTGGGGGGCTATATGATCCACTGCTACCACTTGAGCTATCACTTGAGTCCTCACTTGAACTTTCCGAAGCATGATCTCCCTTTCTTTTTCTCCTTTTTTGTTCTTCTGCATATAGCATTTGAAATCAACATTAATGAACAAAACATGTTAAGCAGCTACTAACATTTTTAGGGGCTACAGGGGTCCTTCCCCTTTACCACAATAATACCAATTAGATACTGAACACTACCTATGACTACACCTTTCACTAAATGAAACAATTTGTTGATTTATTCCAGATATTACCTCTGCAGAGATAGTTCCCACCAGGGACGGGCATGCTGTCACTGAACACAATACGCATGTAGCAGACAAAAAGGGTGTGGTCACAACAATATGAAATATTATTAATCACAATTACCTTTGTGTTTCAAAAATTCCTGCTGTGAGTTTCCTGCAATCTGGCATGAAATGACAGATAAAAATCAAACGGTTCCTGCTATAATTGTCTAAGGTTACCCTGCTAAAAACCAAAGACTACCAGCACCAAAGTCTATCCATGTCTGCACTAACACTGAGGCAGACTTTCTTATTGTACTGAGGTCATTCATTTTGAAATGATGTACGATGTTTGATGATGAATCTGTGACAATGTTCACCAACAACATCCTGCCTAACTACAATCCTCCCAACAATAGCTTTGTCAGTAGTTTAAGAATACAAAGTCTGTGCCTATGTCTCAAACCTGAGCAGGAGTGCACTATTGTTGGGCATATATAATAACTATGACAGGTTGTTTTGTTGACCAGGATTTATGTATGGTGTATGCTCTGCCATCAATTACTGAGCTTGAGTGAAAGAGTATGTACTGAATAATGGGGGCACTTATGTTTTGTCTTCCAACATAAAGTAACCATAGGCACTAATAGGTTAAGCAAATGTTGCTTGGAGGATGAACAAAATTTTTGGCAACGTATAAACAACCTGAGAACCTACAAAAATCAAGTGGCACTTCATGCATTAATGTCTCAAATGGTCATAAACACCTCAACACAAGTAACAATAACACATACCATACTTATGATACAAACACTCTTACTTTCAAAAATCCTCCTAAAACTTTAGAGCTACAGTATCCATTAGGGCCTACCTACTCTATTATCACAAAATTTCAATGTCTAAAAGCCACTACTTTGATAGTTCTTTCTCAGTCACTCCAAAACTGTAGAAAACTACAGAAAACAAAATAGTGGTGCTTAATTTTTTTGAAAGGTAGAAAAACTCTTAATACAATTTATTGAGTTGTTAAACTGAGTAAATTCAACAGTGAACTTATGATCTGTTCTTTTCCAGATTTGAGAAGTCAGTGTAAAGAAAATAGTAATATTTGTTTTACTTATTCATATACTACATTCTCTTTGATTCTATAGCTAGAACAACAAAGGTAAGCCAATAAAACGTTCTGGAATAGGTCTATCCCATGGCAGTGGTTATTCGATTATCTGGCCTCCCTTGTTAATAAGATGTTTAATATTTGCAAATAATGGAATATTCTGGACAATCTAAAACAATTTGAAATGGATCAAGATTTTCTATTGAAAGCCCCAAAGTATTGCAGGTAAATTTATTGATAATAAGATGAAATACATGATATTTAAACAGACTTTTACAATCCTTAAACCTTTGACTGGACTCTTGATGTCTCATGCTTTTGCACTGCTATTTCTGCAGTTGTAGCAGATTAGAAGTATTGGCAAGCATGGCCTCTTTCTGCCTGTAAGTTTCTGCCAGTGAGTTTCTGCCTGCATGGCTTTAGTGTTACACAAAGGGCACTCATTGTAATGAAAAAACAATTGATTATGTCTCATGATCAGTGTGTGTTCTGAAACGAAGGGTCAGACACTATTAGATTTGGAGGTAAGTGTGAGTGAGTGAGTAAATGTTCAGCTTATTTTATTGGTTTTTATATCATTAAAAACATGGAAACTGACCAGTAAGTGCAGTGGCAAATGGACTCATTCTTACTTCTTATGTGGTGAACAAAACCACCAAAGCAAAATAACCAAAGTTTCGAAAAACGAGAGGTTAAATAATAAAATAACTACCGTGCCCTGGCCTGATCTGACAGTCCATAAGCTTATCAATTCATTCCTTGCATACTTATCATGTCCTTTAATACTCTGATAACTGAAAAGCATTTTTATGACTTGCCTAGCCTGTTACAAAATTTGAATCCTGGTCTTACCTGAAATTGCACTGTCCTTCAAACGCTTATCCATTTTTACTGGCTTCAATGCAATCTACGCTCCTTCGCCTCGTATCTCTCCTATTAATGTACGAAAAAACTCCATTGTTACTCATTCGAAAACAATAACAAGAGTGTCGCCTTATAACTTAATAGGCCAAACGCTGATCATAACAGAATAAACACGATTTTGCAGAATGCTGCTGTCTCCTCGACTAAAATGTTGGTCATAACTTAATTAAGGCAATAGGAACCTTGCTTTTGAAATGGAAATTTTATTTGACTAAGTATAGGTGCTATATGGATTCAATCAATAGAAGTTTGTTTGCAAAAGCTTGTCCTGTGTATGTTTACGTGTGTGAAAAAAGTACAGACTTAACAAGCATGCAACAAACACGTCGTATCGCAAACAGCACCATAATACTCAAATATAGAATAACATCCCCTCTTAACGATACTGAAGACTCCCTAGAGTATGTTTAGATAAGATAATAGAAAGCTACCTTTTTGTAGATCCAGATCTTGAGACGACCTGTTCAAGTCATGAGAAAGTAGCTGCGAGTGTGCTAAATATTCTAATATGACCTCGATTGATGCTGAATATTGTTGACACATTGAAAAACGTTTGATTTCCTGTGTTTTTGTTGATACTCTTCGGCGTCGCAATGCACCAGCTATCCACTGATAAAACTATACCCCCTGTGTGAAAAATGGTGGATTTGTCTTTAAGGTATCTATTGGTTCACTGAGTATTTCTCTCCAAAAACCTAGCGTTTTGATGAACATTAACATCAACGTATCCATCAACTTCTTGAGAGCACTTTAGGACAATTCTGAAACAAGGATAGAGGCTTTGATTTAATTTCACTCAGATTCAGATATAAACCTTAATAATCTTGGCGCAAAACATGAAATCAGGGAATATTGTGAGTAGTTTATTTAGCATTATTGACTTCAGAGAGGGATCCAAAACATTTTGACCGAAGCATAGTGGGTGTGGTCTGTGGGAATCCTGGAAGGGTAAACCAACCCAATGAAATCTCGTACACTTATCACATAATATAAATACCTAAGAAATCGTACAAAATCAACATTACTCCCAATGTTTTGGTATTGTTTACTTTTCTGGGAAGCGTATCCAAGTGATATTACTATCAATTTTTGAAGAGCTTCCACACCGACATTCCTCTTTGATTAAAAATGGTAGTATTAATATGGGTGCTAGCCTTACAATCGTGTATAATATCCTATCGAGGTTAGAGTCTTTCATTGATAACCGAGGCTTCTTTACAAAAAGAAAGAGAAGGAAACACATGGACAGATGGAGGGAAACAGACATCGATTGATTTTGGGGGGCATCGAGTACAGAAATCTAAGATCAGATCGGGAAACTGCTTTCCTAGTGTCTGCTCTCCTGTTTAAGGAAAGTGGGACGGCTAAGTAACATGAACAAAATGAAATTTATACGTTTTCCTTGAGAATGAGAAATTAGGAAATCAGCAGGAAAGGAAATTTTTATGGCTACTTTACTTTCCTGCTAAAACTCAAATAACTATTCCCCCTAAAAGCAAGCTCTCGCTTTATTTTATCTCCCCTCTTCCATTAGCAAATCGAGGAAATTTTAGATGCCAATAAACATTAAGTATGACTCCAAATTTTGAAGCCCATTTTGTTATCCTGCTCACTGAATAACAGAGAGCATCATGTTCATACTGTGATGCAGATGAAGTTTAACTCAAAACATGGCGCTTTCAGTGTTACTTATAGCCATTTTGATCAGTAACGGAATTTCACATGACTTACATATTCACTGAATATGGGCCAACAACACGACAGGGTCACGGTAGGGTCTTGGTAGGGTAGAAAATCATATAACAATAATCGAAGGGGATTTAAAAACACTTGAAGGTATGAAGAGGCATCAAAAGGTCCTTTGCTATAAACAACTACCCATCGTGACCCTCTATCGATCAGATAATCAAAATCTTTTACCAGTTCAGGAAAGAATTTAACGCTGCCACTTGAAATATACCCTAAACGATGTTAGTCTATCATCCAATGACTGATTTCATTGATGTAAAGATTTAAGCTGCTCCTTTTGGATTGACTAAGTCTATTATAAAGGCAGCTGGGAGACCTTGCTTTAATCCTTCTAGTTGATGAATTACTCTTTTATCATTAAGGAAGTAACCAGAATTATCACGTGTTGCAGGCATTCGATAGAAAATCTATGGAGTTCTATCCTTCCAAAGGTAAAGCGCTGCTCTGGACAAGATTTACTTGCTTGATTTGTCTACGAACACAACTACAAGCTACAACACTTATTATCCACAAAGCTCCTCATGAAGTAATATCTTTGCAGATAATTTTCTAAAGCAAGTGAAGCAGACATGTATCCTACGAACCTAGAACTATGAAAATAACAATAGCAGATTGTGCGCTCAGCAATCTACCCTTTAAACATCAAAGGGGAAGCTTACGCAGATGCTATCTCAGGACAAGTCATGCTTAACGATGGAAACTTGTAGTCAGTTTCCATGGCTTCATTCATTTAAGATCATATTCACATCGGTGGATATCACTCATGAGTGGCGTGGCAGACTAGCCCTTTCGTGGTGTATGATATTAACTTCGAAGAAGCAATTCATAAGTCTCAGGAAAGAAAGGTAGACTTCGCATTTTGGCGCTATCTGTTGGGTGCAGTGGGGGAAAGAGGAGGTGGAGGAAGATGTATTTTATGTGACTCGGTTCTCCTATTGTTCCCTGATTATCTGATTGAAGTGCATGCGTCGCTTACTTCATGACTTAAGCACATGCTTTGCTCACTTCTTGATTTAAGCACATGCTTTGCTCACTTCTTGATTTAAGCAATACTTTGCTTGCTTCATGACTTAAGCACATGCTTCGCTTGCTTCATCACTGAAGCACATGTTTTGCTTGCTTCACTGTGAATCCGCTATTGGCCTTACAATCAATTTTATCATTAGCAGCATCATCATCATCACCATCGCCAACTTCATCCCCTCATTCAAGCATTTAAAGCATCTACTGGGTCGAAAATCTATATTTTTTCTCCCATCAGACCACAGGTGTTTATGTTTTGCTCAACTTTGTTTGGCTATTTTAGCACTGATCTCCCTCTGCATCCGTCTCCCTTTCATTTCTTGTAGCTCTTAGTTTTCGAATTTCTTGGCATTTCTCAATCTCCTATCACGCCTCCTCATTTACACCACGAAGCTGTTAGTGATTCTCTCACTACTTCTTCGATCCCTTCTTTTTCATTCTGCGTCGTTTCAAGATATTTGACGTTCTTAAATTGCCTCGGCTTGATGCTTTAGCTGTACATTCTACATCCTTCTTATTCTCTTCCTCCTAGCTACTCACCATCAACTCCGCCTTCCCTCTCTTAACCTTTAAGTTTTTGTTGGCCAATGTGGTTTTCAGAATCTCTGGCACCATTTCTACATTAAAAGCACTTTACACCCATTGCTGCAATTTTTATTTTTCTTATTAAACTCAGTAAATTCTCTCAAACTAAGTTGCATGATGCCACATTTAAACTCTTTTATGTAGATCAGCTTTGAAAATGACTGACCATGAGAAAGCTCACCTTTACATGCCTGCCGTTGCTATATTTTGCTTGATCCAATCACTTGACCCTTCTATCTCTAGACGTCTCGTATTACTCAAATGAAATTGCATGGGTGACTTCCTGAATATCTGTCGCTATAAACACCACAAATCTGTAATTTAGCTAGCAAATAAAAGAATTTGTTACGGGAAATTGATAATATAGCTTTAGCAGAAAAATGAGCCCATCCAAGCCTTCACTGAGGTGGATGTCATTCCAAAACATTCTCGGACGCTTCTACAATGTTAGGTGCTTATTCAGTGAATTCTGTTTAAATTGATGTAGCAAGTAAATGATTTAGCGAATCCCGCTGTCTTGATCTGCAAATTTGTGATAAAAGCAAACAGTACGACAGTGACTTCAACTTGACTTTCAGTCATATTAAAGTTTCAGTTAGTTAGCTATTGGAAAATGTTACTTTTAATACATACACCGTAGTAAAAAATTCTATGGTATGTGCGATTGTCAATAATAGTTGCTTGAATCAGAAAGAAAAGGAATTGCGATCGATGGGGAATACATTAGTCACCTCAGATTTGCTGATAAAATCATCGTTTTGGCCAAAAATGTAGAAGTGTTACAACATATGCTGCAAGAACGTAACGACGCAAGCTAAGATGTAGGCCTCAGCATGAACTTCGCAAAGACCCAAGTCATACAAATCAAACATGGAGTAACCATCTACAACAACCAAGTGGTTATAAACGACAGCCAAATTATAACTCTGCACCACTACATCTGCCTCGGCCAACGCATTTCCCCATACAATGCCTTAAGAGAAGTTGAAACCAAGCGAAGAATAACCTTAAGGCTGATTTACACGCTACGATTTTGTCGGGCCGATTCACAATTGGTATAACGTAAGTCCATTGTTCAGGAGCCTGATTTCACTGTTGTTGATCTCAGCACGAATCGGGACGATGTTTTGAAAGTCTGTAACATTTGAACAGATTTACTTTCGATTTTGGATGCCGTGGCAGTGCCTCAAAGTCTTAACATGGCCGCTTTGTAAACTCGATGGAAAGCATGACTTTCTCTAATGCAGAAACTACATTACTGCTTGAAGCGTCTTGTAGGGACACTCGGTAGGCATATCAAAGAATAATGCCGTGAGTTTTATTAGCAATTTTAGCATAATAAAAGTTTTTGATGACAAACACACCAGCGAAATCACTACGTGGTTTCTCATGCAAGGCTATAATACCATCCAGATGAGTGCAACACCCAGAACCGAGGTGATTGCTTATTTCCAATTCTTAAGTAAGGTCTCCTATTCAGCTTTTCCTACTGTTTATGAACAAGATGAAATCCAAAACAGTGTTTTGTGCTCAAAATCGTAGAGCGCGTCGTGGAGGCTAATTACACGTACAGCTAATCTTGGGTTGGTCACGTGACCTAATCGTCCCTAAATCGGCCAGGCAAATTGTAGCGTGTAACTCAGGCTTTAATCAGCCCGACAAATCAGCCTTTAGCCTGGCCTGTATTCGGCAGAGCGACGGCATTCTTCAAAGGTAAGGAGTTCCCTCTCGTATTGAAGCGCAAGAGTGTACGACCAGTGTATAACACCAACAGTGTTATAAGACGGAAACGTGTAATCTTACGAAGAGGAAAATTCTTAAACTAAAAACTATGCAAAGAGTGTACGAGAGATTCATGTTAAACATCACTTGGAAAGACAAAAAAACAGCAACCTGGATTCGTGATCAAAGTGGAATCAAGGACATTACCGAAGTAATCGGCGAAGCCAAATGGCGATGGGCGGGTCATCTTTCCAAACGAACAGACAACAGGTAGACAACTCGGCTCACGTTATAGAGACTCAGAGGCTACACCAGGAAACCTACGGCGCCAGAAAACGAGACGGCGTGACGACATTGATAAAGTCCACCAAACAGCACACTAGCAACATCTTACTCACAACCGAAGACGTCGGACAGACATGGGGAAGGCTTACGTCCAACAACGGACTTATGACGGCTGATGATGATGAATCATATTTTCACATTCTAAGATGAAGAATGGAAATCGATTGGCTTTCTTTCACATGTAAAAACTATTCTTTATCATCTGAACTTGAGAGTATGATCTATATCACTGCCTCGTTTGAGTTTCTTGCCTCTACTCTAAAACTGCTGAGTCTCTAGGAATATGCAATCAAGTTTCGTTTCCTGTTACACTGCGTTCGTATTGTTTCACATCGCTTGGAACAGGGACCTTCATTTACCTTTTTACGTCCGACTACAGGAGAAAAGAACTGAATTGTCCCTGGCGACTTTCAATGACTTCACTTACGGCATGTCATGCGTCATAGATCACGTTCCAAATGAAATATATTTTGTGCATGTTCTTAACACCTTAACTGAAAGGGTGGTATCAGTAGAAGTAGGAACTGAAATTTCAAAAATCTCCAATGTTATTCTATGCAATACACCATCATAACTTAATCATTTTGTGTGTCGGCAGTATACTAATCTATATAATCAAAACATTTTATCTGCTGAAAATGGTAGACAAAACTGCGTTCTTCTTTGTATTCCGCGATGCTCTATTCTCCCTCTCCCTCATCTTATTGCGCCTCTTTTAAATGTAATTTATGCGAATTTATGCGAATTTATGCGAAGGTTTTGCCCTGCTTTTGACTTTCTGATAAATTATCTGAGGAAAATGGAGACTCACACCGACGACTGGCAACGAAAACTTATCACCTTTGAATACGACAACTGCGTTTATTAACTAAATGCACATCTGCTAAAACGCGTTGAGAAATATGGAGCGGCAGGAATTCCATTTCAACATGATGCAATATCAACGTTGCTACTCAACAACATGGCAAAGATTAAAGGTTTCCTTTACCTATAGCAATAACGAAATCTAATACACAAGAAATAGACATCTTTTCCACAAAAGGTAACATATCTTTACATATTAAATCCCGTTATCTGAGTTTTGTTTGACATCATATACTTCAGAAAACAAAATAAACTATTCTCTCAAGTGATTCTTACAAACATCAAAAATAATTACTGATCAAGTAGGGGTCACTTCTAAGTTTTGTTTCCAAATTTTCATACAAATTTCCTGCCATGAGATGTTCAGTGGCAACGTTACGTCACAGCAAACCAGTCAACAAGGTCTTTTCCCAAACGAACTGTACTGTATCATGCCTATGGTTGATGCTACTCTCCTCCCA
The DNA here is from genome assembly GCA_010016065.2 of Carybdea cf. marsupialis auct. non (Linnaeus, 1758). Taxonomy (NCBI): domain Eukaryota; kingdom Metazoa; phylum Cnidaria; class Cubozoa; order Carybdeida; family Carybdeidae; genus Carybdea; species Carybdea cf. marsupialis auct. non (Linnaeus, 1758). The sequence continues at coordinate 15,796 of JAAAKL020006334.1, forward strand.
GTATGATTTAGTTGAATCATATGTTCATTTTCTTCCTACTTGTTGCTTGAACACGTGTTTGACGAAACCTGTGTAAAACGCCTCTTCCTTGTGGTATTCAGAATCCGCCTTCAATTTCGCACGTCTTTCTCGTACCATGTGATCAGGACAATAATCTTTAAACTCTCTTCTTCCATCCTTTGCATGGATTCTATTCACACAGGACCAGCTGGGCAGCTGGCACCACAGAAACTGCAAGACGTCCAAGTAGCACCATCGATGTATAAACGTTTTGCCTCCTCGAATCAAATAGATCTGCGTGAATATTTACTTCTATATGAAACAACGGGAAAGAAAAGGATTAGTTATAAACAATAATGAAATCATTATACGCTTTACAGAATCTTCTTTTTCATCAGGAGTAGCAAGAAGCCACTACTTAATGACGCAATGGCTAGCATCCATTAATGCACTCCTGATACCCTTGCGAACCTGGATAAGAGATATGATCAAACCATGCATGTAAAGTGGTGCAGGTTCTAAATTCTCCGATGTGTCTTTTTTAGAATTAAAGCTTGCACGTCACTTTTGACAAAGCGTTCATGGAGCCTTAACACTTGGAAACTTCTGCAAATTCGTTCTTATTGTTACAGTTATCTTCCGGGGGGAGGGGGGGCAGTCAATGCATGCAACCTTCTAAAATAATAATCGATTGCGAGTACCTCAAATGGTCTTAACTTTGAAATTTGAATGCTTTACCACCAGTTTAAAAGATGTAATCTCCATAGAACGACTTGCTGTCTCGTTGTTGTGAGGGTCTCGTTGATCACTTTGCCGAGATTCTCTATCTATTTCACTGAGGGATCCTTAGTAATTGCTGATGGTGATTATAAATATAAACAGGCTTAAGCCTGTGGCAATGCGATATATTTTTCATCTACTCCAACTGTTACACAGAAATTACACTAGCCGCTAAACCGGTTCCTAACCCTTTACACTGGCTACAAGGTCCTAACGTACACCCCTGCCTAAGCTGAGGAACTAAATAAAAACTTCATCTAGAAAGAATGTTATTATTCATCATATCAACGATAGTATATTGAGTAAATACACAAGACTGGCATTCATCTTGTAGAAAGTTGTCCGCTTGTACAATGACGAAGTACGTAACAGCAGAAAACAGCCGAACTTGTTTCTACCCTCAATACTTGCGTAAATACCGTCAAATTTGATCATTTTCCCTGAAAATCGTGTGAGAAATAAATCTAAGCGACTCAATAAAATGACTTGCGTGAAAAAGGAAAAAAATATTGTGAGAGCCACCACATAAAACAACACAAACAATTCCATTTGCAACTTTGGGGGCCCTAAATCATTGATTACAGTAAAATCGTGGGAGTCTCACCTTTTTGGATCCTTTTGATTTTTGGAATGTTTTCTTGCCTTTCCCTTGTTTTCCGCCTCCTCTTTTGAGTGCCGGTCCACCCCTTCCAGACGCACCTTTCCATTTAGTATTCCCTTGTTGTTCCTTTTTCTTTGTATTTGTATTTTGAATCTTCTTACCTGACAAAAACCGGTTGAAAAGTTAGAGTCGTCACAAAAGTAATGTTAACACGTGGTAATTATCTCGAGTTTACATTGGCCGACGCAACTGCCCTGGGTTTTGACAATGCATTAACACTTGCTTAAACCACATTAGCACAACTGATCAACAAAAACTGTTGTAATAATCGCTCGTTGCAACTTGTCCCCATTACATCACGCTAAAAAGAATTTGTGTTTACATAGCTATGTAAAACGATTCCCAGATAAAGGATAATGCCACTGTTATTACACTACCTCATCCTGTTATAACTTTACTTGCCGTATGTATCCTCTCAGTAGCCTATTAGCAAACGATACCCCATACAGCAATGGTGAATATTTTGGCAAACAGCGGTCCCCCGGGGGGAGGAATAAGGATTTATCAAAAACAAGGAAGAAATAAGCTTTCAAAGGGAAAAAATTCCCCTTTTTAACTGCCTCGTATTTCTCCCCTGATCTTTCCGTATTTCTTCCCCCTTCTTACATTAGAAAACGGTTATTTCAGAGCCCTAAACAAAATTTTTCTGGCGCATTGCGCTAACTAGGGTCTCCATGTTTAACAAATCCGATTTGGGAAATCAGTTAAAGAAAAAAATATGTCGCCCTTATGAAAAAGTTGATAGAGCGCAACATCAACTTACAGATAAACAATTTTAAAGAGCATTTAGGACATGAATAAATTAGTTGGTACGAAAGAGGTTGACTTAACAAGAGAACAGCTAAAAGAAATAAGCTACGGGGGCTACCCCGTGGTTACCCCGCCGTAA
>JAAAKL020006335.1:0-18124 GCA_010016065.2 Carybdea cf. marsupialis auct. non (Linnaeus, 1758)
GAAAGGCATACACACCGCAAGGGTAGGTTTGACATTTGGAATGCCAAAAGTACCCTGGGTACTTTTTGTCAATTCATGATTTTTTCTCTTCGACACCCACGACCCCTCTTGGTAAGGTATTGACCAAAAGTACCTCCCCCCCCCTGGAAGGGCATATAAATAACGCCCCTTGATTAAGACTACCAGGTTAGCCTTGATGACATCGAGAAAACTCCATCCTCAGGTCCTGAGTAATCAGCTGACCAAAATTTATACTGTACCGAATCATTGCCTAAAGATTGAGAAGACATCGACGAATCTAGTGTCATCTATATGTTTCTTGTGCCTAAACATCAACCTAGTATGTTCAGGCTTTATTTGCAACTAATTCAGCTAGGGGATGGGTGCACTTCTTCTGTATTTTTAGTGTTATCCAGTTCAATGACTTTTGAGATCAGTCTGCTTTTATAAAGTACGTAATAGCGGATCTGCCAGACATTTCTAACATCGAAATACCGCTGTTTGATGGCAAACATAATGAAAGTAACTCCCTCACACTTACGGACGGAAAATAGCAGGCTAAAATCTGCTAGAGGGTGGGCGCTCCAAAAGCCCCCCTTCGTAAGTACAGATTACGAGCAATCAAACAGTGATAGGGAAGATGTAGTCATTCAAACGCTCTCGACCCACATGGAGGAGCCTTTCATTCCCAAGTCAAGTTTTCTTGTTAGTGCCAATTCTTAGTCAATTGTTTGATGCACTCAACTCCGTCAACTGAAATAGATTGGGTCTCTAGACCTACCGGAGAGGCAATCATCAATTGACTATCATGATTGTACAAGGTCGTCATCTCTTTGCTGTCTTCCCACCCCTCCAACGACCATTACTAAAAGAACAGTAAGCTTAGTCAGCCCCATTCCGTCAGAAGTGTTTAGAAAAGGGTGAAATCGAGTGTGCTAAATGACGCGCCTTTATTCGGGGGCGTCTTCAGAAATTTGACGCGCCTTTGAAAATTTGAAATGCCCTTTAGATATTTAACAGCTTATCTTCCGCGCCTTTTAGAGATTTAATACCCTAATACCTTTTAGATGTTGGTTCCGACAGCGACATACTAAAGAAATTTTGTAACTACTGTCAGGTACCGAAAAAGGAAGAAGGTATCTAGAAAGAGTTTTGCGATTTCCATAGTGTTTTCATTTGAAGCTCCGAAATTACAAGCCTTAAACTCTCCAACTCACAATTCCATGAGGAAGAGATTTTAAAGGGGAAAAATATGCCATGGCCTAAACAGGCTAGGAACAGCACCCCAGCCCACTAGAAAGACGAAAGTACGCTATACTCTCACAGTCTCTTTAAGCCACATCTCCACTAGACGATTTTTATAACGATATGTTTTTTAAGCTGCAGTGATCTTGGTTACGCACACGCAGTTCGGATTTTCTTCATCGCTGCAGCAAAATAATAAGTAGAAATGGTTTATACTTTTCGTCCAACTATTTTTTCGCAACTTCTTTCTGGCCTTAGCCTCTTCAAATCGAGCATGTTATCATGGGGGGCGGGCAGCAATGCGAAGGCTTCTGATCTATAAAACGTTTTGAATATTGTGTTAGTAAGTAACCAAGAAAGGCCTGTAAACACTCCGCAGCATAAAGAGGAAGTAGGAACGATGGAGAGTCAGTCACGCCCACATTATACAAAGAAGCATTTTTGGAGGGCCACTAGACAACATCGATGCTCATGAGACACAATGATTCAGAGGGGTTGGTCCAACGTCAAAGGATTTTACGGTTTGTTCTGGCTATTTGGGCAGGCATTCCCCCCGTGCTCCCTTCTGGCTTCGTGCCTGCGCTTGGCGATTACCTTAATTCGAGACTGGCCAAAGTTTAGAAACAACGTGGGTGACGATCGCCTTTCAACTTTTCATGTGGAGATAAGCAAAGTGTTTTCGTCGCGAATTTTGTGGCGATCGCTGCAGCGTGGCTTATTTGGCCATCAAAAATTGACGTCGAAACGTAAACAAAGTTGCCCCCGCATGACCCCGTGTCTGCTCTGCATGCCACAAATGGGTCAGAAGAATTGTTTGGTATTCATATACCTGACCCCAACTACCGACTCTGAACCACAAAGTTATTAGGAATATCCGGACAAAGTGATTTGATAGCTTATTTGACTTTTACAGGCGGACAAGCTTCTTCTAGCAAAGAGTTTCTCTCGAGGATATATTTTGCGGATGTCAAGGAACTCAGAGGACAGATTTCTTTGTATTTTGGTGTTAAGTCCTTCCGTAATGATTGATGTGTTTGTTCCTTAATTACTCGTCTGTTTTGTTGCCTTTGTTGAGTGTTGCTTTGTTAGGAATCAATGTATAAACGTTTGCTGCAGTGTAGGTTGAAAAGACGACTGCATGCTAAGCTGTATGCCAGACGTCGTGCTGAAATGTAATTGATTTGATCTATGAACATGGGCAGTCGAAATAGATACTTCTAGTGTCATCTTTAGATTGTATCCTAAAACAGGACGCCTGTTTTACACTTTGTTCAAATCCAGTAGAAGTCTTGTTATGATCCAATGTAAGTCAAATTCAATCACACCTGTCTCTGTCTAAACCGGTATTTTTTTACAGACATTGGTCAACTACATAGTTTATAACAAAGGAAAGCTGAGAAAATAAGCTATCAATTCTTTCCGATTTTGTCTAAGTTGTTCCAAAAAATTTAGAGCGAAATACGCTGACCATTTTCATAGTTATCCTTCTGTAGACAGCCGTTATGTCAACATCTACCAGCCTGGCTATCGAAACCTATATCTCTTAAAAGACACGTTTCACAGCTATAAACTATAGATGAAAGGAAAGACGAGAAAATAGCCTATTAAATTCTTTTTTTCTGATTATGCTTATCTTGCTTCAAACATTTTTATAGCCAAACACGCTCACCCCTCATGATAGCCTTCTTTCTGTACCCATCCGTTATAAACTTGGTGGTTCACAGTCAGTGGTTGGTGGCAGGTGGGTTTCCATTCTCCTCCTTAAGATGCCTGCGATACTCAGATTTAAAGGGAGAATATGATATTATCGTGTTTTTTGCACAATCCTGAGTTGACTAGTATGATTTTTTAATATCATTTTTGAGAGGAAAAAAAGGTATATGAAGTACCAAATCATTCTTCCGACCAATGTGTGGCATGCATAGCGCGCAGACAAGAGGTCATGAGGGGACAACGTTATTTACGTTTCGACGTCAAGTGGTGATTAGCTTATTAGCTTGATATAATTTTTATATTCCTTTCCTAATAGACAGTGAGAGTATGGCGTCTTTCTATAGTACTCTTAGCCTGTTTAGGTCATGCCATCATTTTTTTTCTAAAATCTGACAATACATTGATCTTCCTCATAGAATTGCGAATTGGAGAGTACTTGTAACTCTTTCTAGACACCTTCTTCTGCCTTTTTCGGTACCTCGCGGTAGTTAGAAAATTTCTAAATAAATGCTTTAACAGGGTCGCTGTTGAAACCGATATCTCTTAAAAGACAGGATGGAAAATATAAATGTTATATAAAAAGAAAGTGTAGAAGATAAGCTATTAAATCTTTAAAAGGAGCGTCAAATATAAAAAGGCGCATCATATTTTCAAAGGCGCATCATATTTTCAAAGGAGCGTCAAATTTTCAAAGGTGCATCATATTTTCAAAGGAGCGTCAAATTTTCAAAGGTGCATCATATTTTCAAAGGCGCATCATATTTTCAAAGGCGCATCATATTTTCAAAGGCGCATCATATTTTCAAAGGCGCGTCATTTTGCTCACTCCATCAGTTATGTAAGGCTCTCTTTCAATAATAGTGGGAGTTCGGACGACATCAACACGGGAAAAAACTATGGTGGCGGGAAAAGGCGTTCGTTTTCATATCCAATAGTTAATAAATCTTGAATCCCGATTGCAGTTGCTATTTGTGGATCTGTTACCATCAAGGGGAAAACGTCAGGTGATGTTACCCTTACGTCACCAGTATCATCTTATTGCACGTTGTAGCAAAATATCACATTAAGAGGGTTCTTAAATGCCTAATAAATAAATGGGCCTTCCTGCTCATTTTCTTATTGTTGTAAAAGCCTCACTTTTATTCATCTCCTGTTTGTTTATCTACTCTGTTTTTGGTATGCATACACATTCAAGAAGAACAAGAATAAAGGGTTTTCATCCATTTTTAGCATCACAATAGTGTCTCTAAACATTTTAAGGTTAGTAAAACGGCAACTATAGATTACATATTTAGTGACAAGTGTTAATCGATGATGATCAATTACTAGCTAATCACTGTTTTGAAATATTCGATAGACCCTTCCCCTGTCTACTGTGGACCCTCTGTCTATTTAGCACCCAACATTAATGCATCAACAGAGAGAAAATGAATGTTTCAGAATTTATACAAATAGAGTATCATCATTATGATATTCTTTTTTATTTTTTCTTTACTAATAGACGGCTTCTTTTATGTTCAGGCTAGTTACTAGTCTTGTTTGTTTCCGGTGTTTTTCATATTGTATGGAATTACAACACCCTCTTCCCATGATTTATATTTACAAAAATATTATAAAAATGCCATCTTTTCCCACCACCTTTCATCAATTAAGTGTATAAGAGCAGGATCAAAGGAATAGCGCAGGAAGATCAAGATCTAATCATGGCTGATTTTGTAACGTATTTTGAGTATTAAAAATCGAGGACACTATTCATGTTTACATGGTATTCAGGGATGCCCACCTCAAAATATCAGCCACAAAATGTATTTTTGGCATCTTCTCAGAAGTCGAGAATCTTTGGACACCCTTTACTATTTCTTGAATAATTCTGAACGAAGGAGATCCTTATTCCCCGGCCACCAATTTATTTATTGTGGGAGAAACTTTTGACTGTATCTGTTACAGAACACGGTATTTCGTTTCTTTCAAATATACTTTACAGTAAATAACCCACTCAAACCCAACTACCAAAACAGTTTAATTATAGTACAATACAACCATACATCATATGATAATACCCTCTTTTAGCCTCCTGCAATTCTCCCCCTATTTGTTAGACTTTGAGAAATTTGGTAGCCACCCTTCTATCCAAGACTCAATAGTAAATGGTCCTCCTTTAATATCTAGTATTCTTGTAATCACAGTGGTAATGAATAGTATATTGACGTTGTTGTTGTGTTTCAACTACCGTAGCAACGATTTCCACGGGAGGGGGGGGGGGGGGGATTGCCTAAGAGAACAAAATCTATTTAGTGGATTCACATATAACAATATTTTGGTCAAACGTGGGGACACGTGCCCTCCTGGTTACCACGGCCCTGTTATGGTGTTAGCTTTGCTTCATTTCTTTCTTAAAGAAGGCATAAAACTATTCTTAAAAGGTTTTGTATGGTCTATGAGGCTTTCACAGCAGGCATGGAACTTGGTACGTGTATTATTATCAGTTGGTGTCGAAGGGAAACTTCAGGGCACGTAAAATAACGGTTTTTTGAAAGCTGGCACGATTATAGATTTGGCCTGTCTGTTTCTTTACCAAAACGGCAAGTCCTTACTAGGATGTTCGTGTTAAGGCTTTTATTTCGGATCTACAAAAGATATTGAATGCTCTGGGCACTTGACAACTAATCACAAACCAAAGAAATCTTACCAAACTTCCGTGTTTGATGGAGATCATCAATATAGTAAATGCCCAATAAAAACTAGAATTTCCACGAAGCGATATACATAACAAAACAGGGACCTTTGCCTCCTTAATAGTATGATGTGATCTACATACCTCCATGATCGTGTTTTTTGGGACTTCGATCGATTTTCAAGATAATGAATGCTTATTGCAATCCTGTACGCCATCACATAAGGTCGATCAAAATACTCGCGCGCGCTACAAAAAGATTAAATGAATACGGGGCTTGAATTGCACTCGAGTCAGACTTGTAGGCATTCACCAAGATAAGAATGATGTTGGTCAATTCCGAACAGTATCGATTTGAGCGGTTCTCTCCTATGTCAAATGTAAGGAGACCCTCAGTGAATAGAACGTTTTGGGGGAAGAGGACATCAACACCTGAATATCTGGTTTTGTTGCCAACAGAGGTAATCAATAGAAAGAGTTAATGTTGCAAAAAGATTTCAGTCCACAGAAGTTGGTGATAATTATTTGATCAAATATCAATTGATGGGCATTATCATTGTGACATCCATTAACAATAACTACATACCAAGTGACATGATTGGATAAAAAAGGTTTCAAGAAATCACCACTGGTTATCGATCAATCCTCTTCAGTAAATTAAAAACAGTTCATACTGCAGTAAGTACAACAATGTAAGTATATATAGTGCTCTTCGCGCTGGTACACATCTTTTCACTTTAAGATTGTACTGCAAATACTAAGAAAACACAGAAATATATCGGCAGCTGCTCCCCCTTTTGGTGGATACCTCTGTTGCAGTATTCTTGCTAAATCCTAATGAGTGAGTCTTGTAACTCGACAAGGACAGGGAATCATAATCCTTTAAACGAGGTTACGTCGTTCTTTTTTGCCTCTCCTTCAGGTGTCGCAATTTGGCACGATGCAATAGTGACTTCAAATTGAGGGGCTCGAGTTCATGCTAGTTATGCCGGGTACGATTCATCAATCACCATAGATAGTGCCCCTTTGACATAATAGTCTGATTACAATTATCTCAGAAACTATGCCATTACCACGTCATAACCGGTGCTGGAGTTGTCATATTACACCCCACCCACCCCCCTACGAATTTTAGAAAATACCCATTTTTGATAAAAAATAACCACCACGATGCAAAGGGACAGTGATGACGTCACAAAGCAAAAGTTTTGGAAATAGCGCGATTTGACTGCAGGTATCGAAAGGCAACTTTGGAGTAGGGTGCATCCTAAAATACCAGACGTGTAGTGCACATAGTGTTTTAACTAGAGGCTTTTGAATCTCAAAAATCTCCGCTCAAAACTGTTGATATTCCTTGGTTCCTTAAGTTAGGAATCAGCATCAAATAATAAGGTTTTGTTAGAGAGCTTTAGAACTTTGAAAGCTGATATGTTCGTGTTGGGAAAAGGCAAGACTCTCAATTTTCCTACTTGATGCTTTAATAGAGGTAAAGATACTCATACTTCTTTTGATTGAGGAACAGTATTGACAAAGAAAGCGTGCGCAACGGCAGACACATAACCCTCTCCCTTCCTCGCAAAACAGGATCAACATTTTAGAAGTTATATTCGTTTATACAGAGATTATGAAACACATTTCATAACCTCTGGTTTATGTTAAAAATTTAAAGCAACACTATTTACCTCATTCCCCAATGTTAAAACTCGTTATGTGGTGAGAGATCGTCTTGCCAGAACTATTCGGAACCAAAGGCCTCGGGAGGCAACATTTCATCACTTTTTGCATCATATTGCTACCTAGTTGAGTAGGTAGGGTCTCCTAGGCCATCATCATCCCAATGGCTTTCAATCCAATTGGGCTGGCTTTCAATCCAATTGGGCTGGCTTTCAATCCAATTGGGCTGGCTCTCTGTCAAGTGTGCTCTTTTCTCCTGCTCTAAGTTAGCCATGCCAGGTATGGACGCATGCTGGTCAGCGGAAATATGCGTAAGGGAACATAGGAAATTGATGAATATTTTTGCTCTGATCATGGCCAATTTTCCTGACACTTGCAAATACTTGCTCAGATTGTCTTGAGGGGGCAATGCCCCTACAAATTTGACCGTTTGGGGGGGGAGGGGCTCTGAGGTATGTTTTCAAGAGTTTTCTAGCATTAAATGAGCGCTCACTGGTACATGTAGTGTAACGTTATTGCTGGAAATGTTCCTGGCGGGCCCGCAGCTGATGGGGGGACTAGGAGGGGCTTAGGCCCTCCTGGAAGATTTCCTATTTCACATAGCCCCTGCTCAAAACGAGGTCAGCTACGTGGTTGGTTTCTAGTTTATTGGCGATTGGAAGGGTATAAACAGTCTGCTTTGGAACAAACTAGCCCAAAATTGGTCTTCCTGTAAGATTTCAGCAGTAAAATTCCTTTCTCTTTTGCTTGGAAAGCATACCATAGATCTAGATAGTCATGAGTCACTATATCAATACAAAGTATAGACCGTTAAGAAGGGGGTTGGGCACCAAAAGTAGAAACGGGTCAAACGTCAATGTAATAGAAGACATAAAAGTAAATTGTTTGGCTTCTTCGTTTAACTACGCATGAAGAGCAAATTTGTAACACACCGATAATGTCTATGTTCTTTGGATGAATTTGGATGGAAGGACTTTAAGATAACAAACTATTCTCAAGTCATCATACCTTTTCTTGTGATGCTCTACAGAGAGCTCTGTTGGAGTCATATACTTTGAGGCTGCAGGTTACTCATTTGAATGTCAAGTTGTAATAAAACTGAACTTAGCAATGTTACACTTGAGATGAGTGTGAATTTCAATGGATAAGACGCTTGATTCATATTCAAAATTTTTGCTGTGATGACGTGCCTTTTGAGACCGTGACAACAGTTTACAATTAAGCGTGAAAATTTGACAACCTGCAATGTATCGAGGTATGGCTTTGCAACCCAATGCTAAAAAGTTGATTTCTTTCACACCTGTCATCTAAAGGATTTATGCTTGACTAGCTCAATAGGTACTAGGTGCTTAACACCCAACAGTCATGATGCCGTCAAACAAACAAAACAGGGAAATATGATGTGTGTGTTGTCTGAATACGTTACTGTTCCTGTTCATGTGTTATAGCCGAAGTATCCTTTATCTTCACGGGTTAATTTTGCTCAAGTTGATGGGGGGTGACAGATTGCATCTCCGGTTAAAATGCCAAAGTAAACAGAGGACAATTAGCGTTGTTACTAAGCCCATATCCCTCAGATTGCATAGCAGGTTTCTTGCTTTTGAGGTAGAAGATGTTCGCAGTCAACTTAAGTGGGCACCTATTGAAGTGGCCACCTATTCAAGTGACCACCTATTCAAGTGACCACCTATTCAAGTGGCCACCTATTCAAGTGACCACCTATTCAAGAGGCCTAACAACATACTCAATTTAGGAGCTAACTTTTATATGCTAGACAAACGCCCTATCCCAGCGTACAAGATTCTAATCGCAGGTACCGAGTACCAAGCAGGCATTCAAAAAACATTAATATAACTGTTCTTCCCATCTTGGGCTAAACTGAAATTTATTGGATCATACAAAGATAAGTATATAAAAGATTGCACTATCATTACGTCATGTCACTTAATAATCAAATTCTATTTTCTAGAATGTTTATTTCGATTATGCATATTCATAAACTTATATTTTAAAGCTCCATTCCTAGGACTATCAATACAAACTACTTTAAGTGTGATAAATATTATATAACTAGAAGAGGAAGACTCATTCAATATCGGGAGGGACCTTACAGTTCATAAGCGTTCATATCTTTCAACGTGTTTCTTTTCGAATAGGATTTGCACAGTACGTTTCATTGTCCTAAAATATTTTAAAGCAATTTGATCATCATGCATTTACCTCTTTGGTTTCTTTCTCGCTTGGCATATTTAAAACCTAAAGGCAACACATCATTTTCACTTCTAAAGTAGTAATGACGTAGCTGTATTTTTATTTTCGCTGAAGTTGCTAAACCTTAATTATGATCTACTTTTCGGATGCTGACTATTTATTCCTAGGACATGAGCTTCGATTCGCACGGAATGTGATGAGGCACAAATATAAAACGACCTCCTGTCATCATCCTGCACTTATGACAGCCGACAAAAGCTGCTACTTAGTGCCAGAGATTTTCAAACTCAGTTTGCGCCTTCGTGCGTCATGCCAATGCATATAAATTCAACTTAAGTGTTGTATATCCGTGTAATCTACCAACCAATTTGATACCGATTAAATTTCCCTCTGCGGAGGATGCAGATCAAGTAAAGCATCAATGAGGTTTTTCTGTCAATTGCTTCACTGGAAAGATCAACTAGACCATTTGAAGATTAATTTTAGACTCACTTGCCTTTTAGTGTCAATCTGGGCTATATCAGGGGGGGGAGGTACTTTTGGTCAATACCTTACCAAGAGGGGTCGTGGGTGTCGAAGAGAAAAAATCATGAATTGACCAAAAGTACCTCCCCCCCCCCTGGCTATATCTCTATCAGTGACGGTCTTAAGGTAGGGCGGATAGGGCAGTAGCCCAGGGACCCGTGTTCAAGATCGGCCTCGCGTTGTTGTCTATTGGCCACATCCGTCAGGATGCTCAACCAATTTGCCGCCTGGAGGTTCCATAAGAGCAAAAGTAGACTACGTCATGACTTTTTGTCCTGTCTCGTAATGACTTTCTTATGTAAAAGTTCTAGATGAAATGCTTTCATTCCCAGATACAAGATCTCGAAATGCAGCTTTGCTATTTTAATGGTTCTGCCTATTTCTATATCTGTGTTAGCTGTTATTATCATTATTATTATTATTTCATCTACCCCTTTTGATACATCTTTGCATTCAAGGTGGTATTTTTTTTAAAAACTGACAAATAAAACTGTCAATATAAGATTAATTTTTCTGAAAGTGTCACTTGTCCATCGACCGCAAAGTTTAACTTTGCACTAGGCCCCACCATCAATCGTACGGGGGACATTTGCCAATAGAATCTTCAGAATGAGACCGGCAGCACCCACGGCAGTATCGCGGCTGACTTTTTTTCTTATGAAGAGATTTTGTATGTTTACGGGCTTTATCTTTGGAGAGTTAAAGAATCTGAGAATGAAGGAGGAGTAATTCTGTACAAAAACGTCCTGTGAGTAATGACATTTTTAAAAGAAGCTGGAAAAGAAAATTCTTTTCACAGTCCACATCGAAAAGATCTTGGATACCGAAAAGACCACCTTTCACATAACAAACCTACAAGCTCTCTATTCTCTCTTTGATATAATAACCAAGTCAAATTTCATTCATGTCAGGTCGATTTTACAATAGCAACTCATGGAGACGCTTGTGGCCTAACAGCAAGGCATAGCCTAACCTCACATTTACTTGCGCTCAACTCTTCAACTGTCGCGATATTCTTCTCGAGTTTTTCTGTACGTGTCAACAAACACAGACCTTACATAATCAACCCTCAGTTTGTTGTCAACATAACCGATCAGATGATTTGTTTCTGACATTTACAAATCGCTAACGTGACAAGTTAAGGCTTCAAGGCTTGTTTTCACGCTACGATTTTGTCGGCCGATTTAGGGACGATTTAGTCACGTGTCCAACCCAAGATTAGTAGTGCGTAGCCTCCACGACACGCTCGACGATTTTGAGCACATAACACTGTTCGGGATTTCATCTTGTTCAGAAACTGTAGGAGAAGCTTCAAATGGGTAATAAGCAATCGCCTAGATTCTACTGGCTGCATTCATCTGGATGGAATTATAGCCTTGCATGTGAAACTACATAGTCATTTCGCTGGTTTGTTTGTCATCAAAAACGTCGACTATGCTAAAATACCAAATAAAACTCACGGCATTATTCTTTGATACTCCTACAGAGTGTCCCTACAAATCATTCCTAACAGTAATGTTTTTTCTGCTTTACAGAAAGTCATGCTTTCCATCGCGACTTCAAGGCGTCCATGTTAAAACTTTGAGGCACTGCAACGACACCCAAAATCGGGAGTAAATCTGTTTAAATGTCATTGATTTTCTAAAAATCGTCCCGATTCGTGCTGAGATCAACAACCGTGAAATCAGGCTCCTGAACAATAGTCGTACGTCATACCAAATGTGAGTCGGCCCGACAAAATCGTAGCGTGCAAATGAGCCTTTACTGTAATCCGGATAGTGTTAGAATAATCAGTTCAGTAGTAAATGGGTGAGCACGATTACCTTCTGGATTCAAGGATAGCCTCGTAATTCTTGGTTCATTTGCATGTCCAAATGAAAAACTATTAGTTTGTAAAATGTTATCAAGTCAGTTGATGATGGATGATCTGATTTGGATTCTATTATGAGAAATTACGCCACCCCTTGCTGTTCTAAATATTGAGAGACGTAAGACAGATCGTGTACTTAAACAATCGATGGATTCTATTATTTTGATATTTGAGAGGATGAATAACACTGATTCCATTTTTTAAAACTTACTTTGGATATATGATTCTTACTCCGTTGTATTTGTCATTCTCCCATGGCTTAAACTTCACAAAGGTAATGTCATCAATAGGGCAGGGATTGAGTAGGTAAATCGCCGGACATCAAGGGAAAATGTAAACTACAGCTGTTTGATAAATGTTACCAAACCGCTCAAACAATTCACAGCCCCTATCCAACCACCCCTACCCCAAGATATTTCTTCCCTTGCTCTTATGGGTAAAATATCTTAGTCTTTGGCATTTATCAGCGTGGATAACTAAACAAGGTCAATGTATTACAAAAACAAAATATTCTTACCTTTTATTCCTTGGGTTTGACAGACGGACAGTGACTGGGAATTTCATTACCACTGACATGATGATATTTTATCCATTATCAAAGTTGTCATTAGAACTGAGCTGCATCACACACAAGTTTGACTCGTAGTGGTCTCCTGACTTTGTGTCAATGGTAGGGCATGGATGTGTAAGTTTATATTCGACTCAAAACAAAGCTGTCATCAAAACATGTCTGCCTTGATGTCCTTCTGCACGAACGAGTTTCGCGGGAAATACTGTTTACAGCAGCAAAATGGGCTCCCAGTCATTGGCAATGACGTCACACCGGTTAAGTGCCATGACCTGTGTTTGACAGACCTTACACAAAATCCTCTCTCTTTGCGTGTTTTCGACCAGCCTCCGCTCAAAGGCCATTAACACGCGGTTCTCCACCAACTAAATACTTTGCTGTCAGTGGGCGTTTCCCGGAGATACCATGTTTACATAAGATATTATTCTATATCTTTTTCACAGATGGACTCACTCTTGCTATCATTTAACTTAAGCCCTTGCCAATGGGGGCGTCAGCTTAAAAATGGGGCAGGGGATTTTCAATTTGCCTAGGTACAATCGGCCGTGGCCAACATAGTTAACAATGATCAATATCCTAGATAATGGGAGGAGTTATTCTCCAAAAGAATCAGCCGTGGAACACAACAATTTTCTCATAGAATTTGGGCCAAATAAATATTTGATCTTGAGGACCTGCTGGGGGAGGAGCTATTTATTGCAAAATTGTATATCTTCAGATTTTATTAAAACTATACTTTTACTATTCATGAAACTGTTTTTGCAGATGCCACTGATTACCTCATCGTATAGTTCTCCTGCATCGCAATTCGGGCTCTTAGTTTCCTAATCTTCGCCGCTTAACTTCATACGAAATTCTTTTCATTGCACCAAAAAAGCACAATGAGTCATTTTTACCTCTTTTTATTATATCGTTGCAGGACCGTCAAGGGAGGGGGACGGCGACAGAGGTCCAGTACCAGCAAAAAATTTTGTTTTGTGAAAAATTGCCTTAGGGGTTTCGCCCAGAAACCTACTGGGGTCAAGTGCTATGAAATACACTGGGGCCCGCTCTGGCTCTCGATGGCCCTGGATCGTGTATAGTTTGCAAATCCAATGTTTTATTTTGGCTGGTCTAGACGTAAACGAATCTATAAAGAACTCGAACTACAACGGCTACTGACTTTCCCGGTGTATAGAAATTGTATAACACTTAACGCGCAAGAGCGTGCTTGTGGCTCTTGCACACCAGGGCAACGCACTAGGGCAACGCACCAGGGCAACACACTAGGGCAACACACTAGGGTAACACACCAGGGCAATGCACCAGGGCAACGCACCAAGGCAACACACTAGGGCAATGCACCAGGACAACACACTAGGGCAACGCACCAGGACAACACACTAGGGCAACGCACCAGGACAACACACTGGGGCAACACACTAGGGCGCACAAAACCGACGTTAAAATCAATAGATGTGTATTTTTTGTACGCTTCAAAATACAACATTCAATAGGGTGGATGATGGGCAACCTTAAACATTTTAGAAAGAAGCATTTACAAAATGCTTGCAGACTTGCAGAAAGGTTAATCTTTTCGGCTTTCATATTTTGCTACTTTTCTTTACACTCACTATACAAGGCCTTCACGTGCAGACCAAGAAAATTGGAAAACCATTCCAAAGACTTGTCACACACTGGGGAGAAGTAAAAGTGACTGCATATTCTGCAGAATAATGGTCTATTAGGACACAACAAACCTCATACCAATTACAACAAACGTGATACCACTTACAGCAAACGTGATACCACTTACAGCAAACGTGATACCACTTACAACAAACGTGATACCACTTACAGCAAACGTGATACCACTTACAGCAATCGGGATCAATGTCTGTGTGGTTGATATGCAGCAGGTCTTAATCACATCCGTGAAACTGCTGCCACGAGAGTCGCAATGTCTTCCGAATATGTCGCATGGAACTGCATTTTAAGCATACTTTTGGAAAAATCTGGTGTTTAACAGAATATCTCCAATAAATTTATGGCTTTTCACTTTAGTTTGAATAGGATACTGATGGGTTATCCTATAACATCTTAACCAAATTGACTCCTATTGGCGTTTTCTCCTCTTTCTTTATTTGAGGTATTAGAATTCGAATCTATCTTGAAAGTTTCCCTTTTTAAAGTTGGTATTTCATCAGACAAAACCATGCTGCGTCTCGATTTCTGTTTGGATGTCATTCGGAGTAAACGGGCGGTACAGGCGGGCAATAATAAGAATGAGGGAGCTCCACCATTTCTCTCCTATGTCAATCAACTTTTCACTGTCATCTGAGAATACATTGCTACCAGACGATTCTATCTGATCTCCATCGATGTACCTTCTAGTAAAACTTCCCTTGCGTTTGTCAAAACTAGAAAAAAGGCTCTGTAACAGACAGGGCATTCTTCAGTCCAATTACAAAATCCCTTCGCAGTCCTCTTTTGTCTTGCTAACACTTCATAATAAATTCTGCTAATGGCAGCTTCAATAGAGTTTTGTCACTTTTTTAAGAAGAGAAACTCCTCCGCAACTTACTTTGCCCTTACTATTACTGCATTTGAGTGCATTAGGGCAAGCGTGTGCCTCACAATCTCTTCCATCTGTAAAAGAGAGCTGCAATTAATTATCCTACCAACACAGTGTCTAGCATGACAGTCTTTCTTACTGGGAAAACGTAACCTGCACATATCCATCGTATGAGCTGAGCAAATCTGTATCAATGTTTTGTCAGTGCCCTGCTTCAAATCAAAACCATGTTTTGTATCAAATATTCTGTTAAGATTGTACTAAGCTCTCTGAGCAGAATTCGTTTAATGCTGCGAGAATTTATTCCCAAATGAAATCTTATAAGATTAGTCTAGGTTGCCATTAGATGCACTGCGTCCGAAAGCAATGAAAAAGGGGCTCACTTATCTTTCCAGTTCTTTTATACGAAAACTTACTATACAATGCGTTATTGTAAAAGACAATATATTTACCGACGCCTGAAGTCACGACATTAAGAGGATGCCAGTACGACAGATTTAATAAAGGAGACGGAGTCCACTAACGTTTGGCGCTCTTTCCCCTGGGGAGAGCTAAACTATTCCCTTTTGGTATGATACCTTAATTACAAACAAACGAATAACAAACACTGATTGTATTTACTATCCTTATTAATTTCCTTGGCGCTCCGTTTACCCTAAACTGCGCTTAAGACAACCGTGCATAAGACTTTATACTTCTAATACCAAGATTAAGGTTGCCACGTCCCTGCTAAAACTTTTTTACTGTGTTAAGTGATTGGTGGAAAACGACTTGATTTTAGGTCATAGACCAATCGTATGTAAAAATTCGTGAGAGGAGTACACTGTTTTTCTCGAACCTGGATATGTGTTGTTCCTCATTGGCATACATGACAACCAAGGAAGGATCCTTGTTGCACACTACCAAATTTGCTGCTCACTTACCTAATATCTGTTAACATCCAGTTCAGCGGATTTTGATGTCATTATCCGTAACCTCTGGTAAACCAAGAACAGCCTAAATAAGTCTAGAGTAATCTAATAACTAAAATTTGTATGTTAAGCCCCGTCTCTAAAAAGCCTTCCTATTTGGAATTTGAGAAAATATCCCTGTTCCCTAGTAGTCGCTCCACAAACTAATCAATACCAAAAGAATTTTAAGATTGGAATTTTATCCATGCTATTACCTATATTTATATTAAGCGTTCTTCGGTTTCCGCACCTTCATTGAAGTACTGTAATTCTATGCCTGCATTGGAGGCAGGCAAAAAATTAAAAACAGAAGCAAACCTGTATTACGTAAATGTAATTTAAAAGCTCTCTAGATAAAGGACCTCCTTCCCTCGGGGGCTCCTCGGAGGTTTAGTACAGAAAGTTTGGCTGCATAAGACATAGCGTTTTCCCACGACACGGATTGAAATACTGTAGGTAGCAATAGCTCCGAGGCAAAGTATATTGTTTGTCGTATTCAGCAAAAAACATTATTGCTTTGAAGTGAGGTTCAAGTGAACTGCTGGCAGAATTAAGGTACCTGGCCTGTTGCACACATATCTGACTTCGTGCGTGATGCCATGTATGGAAAACTGTCACTATCACTCAGAGATTTTGTCCATAAACATTAAAGAGCTCATTTCTTCTCTGAGAAATCTGCTAAGTTTCATCAACCGACTTATCCGAAATATCATCGGGTATTTTCATGACCAAATCTCCCTAAGCTTTGTCTTCACCGGCTATTTTGCTGTCCAGGGGCGTTGCCAGTCGTTTCAAACTGAGGAGGGACTCTTATCCGAAAAATGGAATTTAACGGTAACTAGAACAATAGACTCTCTTCGAAAAGGACTCTACTCCGACATCGAGGCAAAATTCATTTAATTCGCCCCATGAAAAGTTCGATGCATTGACCAGGCCTATGAGGGATTTACTGTGAATTCGAGCAAGCTAGACCACTTCACCTTTAAACCACGTCATAATGACAAGATTCATGATGTCAAACCACGTCATAATGACAAGATTCATGATGTTAAACCACGTCATAATGACAAGATTCATAATGTCAAACCACGTCATAATGACAAGATTCATGATATCAAACCACGTCATAATGACAAGATTCATGATGTCAAACCACGTCATAATGACAAGATTCATGATGTCAAACCACGTCATAATGACAAGATTCATGATGTCAGACCACGTCATAATGACAAGATTCATGATCACAAACCACCTAAATTTTATCCTCAGTATCGACTCAATCTTAAGGTCGGAATTGAACGAGTTACGAGATCGACTCTCCAGAGAATTGAGGGGACATGTCTCCCTGTCCCCCCGTGGCCACGCAACTGTTGCTGTCTTCAGAGAAAAGATTGACAGACGTAGCAACAGTAGTTAAGAAAACTGAAGACTTAGGGCGAGACTGTAAAGGTAAATGGACGAAGAAGCGAAACATGCGTCTAAATGTTCGATGATTCGTCGAAAATGTGTTTCTCAAAATATTCCTCAACGTCTTTCATTTCATCCTGGACATGAGTCAAAAGGATTTGTTTATCTGGAAGAAAGAGCACGAAAGAGCACGAAAGACCGTCTGATAGTCGAGTTGTTGTCAGTGCAAGGGCGGAATTCTAGGGGCCTGAAGACCACCGATATTTGGGATCAAAGTACTTTTCATCAATACCATGGTCTTTTGTATACTACCAACCCATAATTACTTCAATGCAAGCAACAAAAATGTCGAAAAAGAAAAGAAAACCAGGATAACCTATCTCAGAATGTTCGTTTCCAAGTATATATTGAGAGTTGATGTGATATATTGACTGATGGTATATATTGATGAGTTGATGCGATGTATTAACTGATTGTATATATTGATGAGTTGATGCGATGTATTAACTGATTGTATATATTGATGAGTTGATGTGATATATTAACTGATGGTATATATTGATGAGTTGATGCGATGTATTAACTGATTGTATATATTGATGAGTTGATGTGATATATTAACTGATGGTATATATTGATGAGTTGATGCGATGTATTAACTGATTGTATATATTGATGAGTTGATGTGATATATTAACTGATGGTATATATTGATGAGTTGATGCGATGT
>JAAAKL020006336.1:0-18124 GCA_010016065.2 Carybdea cf. marsupialis auct. non (Linnaeus, 1758)
AAGAATAAGTCTATAAAGTACCTTGCCGTCGTTCTTTTCGTCCACAGTAAAGGATTCGCCGCGTCTTGAAAGGAACTATTCGTTTGGCAGCGGCAAAACCTTAAAGTATCGACAATAAAATGGCAATTAAGAGGTTGAGAGTAGCAAGGGCAATCACATTAATTGAAAATAGTTAATATATATTAGGCGGTGTTGAGAAAATCTTAGTATACCAGAAGTGATTAGATTTGAAAGTACATGATACAGAAAATGTCTGCCTAACTGATACCATTCATAGCGGAGACTCTTTTCAAGCCCAAAACGACAGTTTTGCCCTGGTAATACCTTGACATAGTGGACAATTTCTTTCAGGACCACTAGTGTCCGATATACAGAGTTATAATATATATGGTGGGCGTCGTTAAGAAAAAGATAGTATATTTCTCAGGAAAAGGTTGGAAAGTGATCAGACAGTTACGATAACTTTAAGATAATGTAATTGGAAGAGGGTGGGAATTTGGCGGGAAACTGACGTGAGTTTGACAGGGAGGACGGGAACGTGACCGAAAATTGACCAAGAAAATGGCCCCGAGGCCATTACCATGACGTTATGAACAATGATTCAAACTGGAGAGGAATTCTCAAAGTTGCGAGAATGTTGTGATAAATCGGAGGAGAGCAATTCGATAAAAAATAAACTGTTAAAAAGTGACAAAGTGATAAGGCAATATAAAGACAACATGAAGGTAACAGAAAGGCAACAGAAAGGCAACAGAAAAGCAACAGAAAGGCAAAAGAAAGGAAAAGAAAGGAAAAGAAAGGAAAAAGAAAGGCAACAGAAAGGCAACATAGAAACAAAATGAAGACGATCTGACGACTACTGACGGCAATGTGACGGCAACATTACGGTAGCGTAACAGCAATGTCATGGCTACACAGTGGCAACATGACGCTGCAGCAATGGCAAAGTAAAGACAAGGTGACGATTACGTATTGGCAACATAAAAACAATGCAATGGCAACAATTTGGGGCATTGATAATGAATCAGTAAAGAACAAGTGATACGTCAAGAAAACGTACATTGCCGGTCAGTGAAGGAATAGGTGTGGGGTAAAATATGTGATAATACATTATTAACACAATGTTCTTACTGTTATTCAAACATCACAACAACAGTAATAGTATTTGATTTTTATGTTGGGTTGGGGGGGTTGGGGATAGGGGGTAGTGTTTTGTTTTGTTTTTAATCCTTCATTCAATACAAGGCAGGGTTGCCACTTCAAGGTATCGAGTTACTTTAAAAGAAGTAGAAATAAAAAGTAAACAGAAAAACAGAATGTAATTACAATAAAAAAATTAAAGATTTGCAAGAAGATTGCGATTGACAATTTCCTCCCCTTACCAAAGCTCTTCTTCTTTGTTTAGAAACACACTTGAACCATCAAAAATTCATTATAGCTTTTATCACCTTCGTTCTGATGCCAATAGTATCAAATTCGGCACATAAAAAGTTTGACGTCAAATACAAAATGAAGGTCTAACAGCAAAACTACTATAGATCAGTCTCTTCTGATCAGAAAATTTCATTATTTAAAGTAATTAGTTTAGATAACAAATTAGTACACGTAGATTCTTTTCCCTTACCAATTTTCCCGAGACCTACTATTCCTACCACACTCTCGCGAAGTCCAGAGCCACACATCCAAAGTGGTGTCCAGTCAGCCCATCCACCACTACAAAGCAAGGTAAAGGACGTGGCAGATAACTTGACATTAGCGGTAAAGCACTGGATCCCACCTACCTGGACTTCTTGTTAACAATTATAAAATGTCAGCACTGTACAATAAATTTTTTTTTCACCCTGTTCAACGCCGAAGCCACCACTAAGAACGGGGTTACTTGTTCCCCTTCAAATGACAATCTATTCATCCTTGCAGCCCCCTTTCTGTCCTACCTCTCGAAAGATAGTTTCCCAATTCAAGAGATCAGATGACAGGGCACAGTACCTCCGGGGTCGTGGCAGATAAGCTCTGGGTAAATCAGAACTCACGACCCTCGGATTGCGAGACTGACACTCTACCACTATGCCACTACGGTAATAATATAGATTGAGCTGGTAACAAACTTCTGTGAATTTCGAAAAAAAATCCAATGGTTCCGTAAAAAAATATTGATAACTGTGCCCCTATTACAGTTTTAAATTGAGGAATAAGTCGATCTCCTTAGTAGGCTTAGAACTTTTGAGTGGCACCTCAACACCTCTATTTCTACGTGACGTCACATTCACATATTTCAAGCTCCGCAGTAAAATCAAGGCGCGTGTAGTTTCTGTGTTGATAGTGCTTCGACCCATTCTTCTTGTAGATTGTCGTCCATTTAGCGCGGTTTATGCATTTCGTGCATTGACAAGCTTACGTAAACTTGCTTAAATTTGGAACAAAGAAACTCAATTGGTATCCGAAAACATTAATGAGAGAGAAAAATAAGATATATGAAAGCAAAGAGATACGAATCAAGCAGACGCGAAAGGAGGACCCAACTGCAAGACTGTTATTCACATGAAGCGCGAAACGCTCGACTTATTGACAGGATAGGGTAAAAAGGAAATGATAGACACACCTGTAAGGAATTCATCGATAAAGAACCAAGTCCTTGTGAAACTAGAACTACCTATATTACAGCAACGTTGCTGTGATCGTAAACAGAATCTTTTGGAGCACAGTAGCCAGCCAAGCAAATTGTGTCGCACCGGGAAACGCTTGCTTGGAGTGGGGCATCACGTTCACCTTTAAAGTCCAACATCGTTCAAAAAATTTTAGGTAACTCTTTACGTCTTTAGCCTAATTGACGGTAAGAGTGAAATATTCCACAGATTCGGCATCATTAAAACTTCGGTGAATTAAATCAACTTTCATGGGAAATAGCCACTGATCTCTAAAAAACACTGGATCGAGCATCTTCCGTCTGAAAGTGACGTCAGTCGTTGGACGCCATTTCACTCCCCATCACGCAAAGCTTATAAACAATGTTACGCAACATGGCGGACTTTCCCGCACTATTTTAACTAATGGTGGCCAGTACTGGTGACTACACTTTTTCGTAGTTGGAAACAATGGGAAGCTCGATCCAGTCGTTTTTGGAGATCAGTGGAAATAGCGTGTTCAGAGGAATCACCCTAGGGATATTTTCCATCCCACCAACGGCCAAACGCAACAAAAGAATACCATTTTGTTATATGAGATACTATATTCTCACATAACGTTTCGGCTTTCGCTGTTTCCATTCTCAAGTGAAGAAATTTAGTGTACAGATCAGCTACAAAAAGTGTTACAACTGATCTGTACACTAAGTTATACATCATATAACAAAATTGTATTCTTTTATTGCACTTCGCCGTTGGTGCGATGGAAAATATACATTCAGAAATTTGGAGAGAGTCGCCATCCAATTATTGAAAGTGAAACTGGACATCAAGTTCAACGAATTTTGCAATTATAAAAGTGAAGACTTCGCTGATGATGATAATGCTGCTGCTGATAATGATGATGATGACGATGCTGCTGCTGCTGCTGCTGATGATGATGATGATGATGATGATGATGATGCTACTGCTACTGCTACTGATGATGATAATGATGATGATGATGATGATGATGACGATGCTGCTACTGCTGCTGCTGATGATGATGATGCTGCTGCTGCTGCTGATGATGATGATGCTGCTGCTGATGATGATGACGATGATGCTGATGATGGCGACGATGATGATGATGACGATGACGATGACGATGACGATGACGATGACGATGACGACGATGACGATGACGATGATGACGACGACGACGACGATGATGACGAGGGTGATGATGAAGATGACGACAACGAAGACGAGGATGATGATTATAATGATGATGGTGATGATGATGATGATGATGATGATGATGATGATGATGATGATAATGATGATAATGATGTTGTAGAATAAATATCAATATTGCATCACACTGCAATACAATACGCATTTAGTCTATAAAGCTCTAGTGATGATTAAGTCGCCGAAAGCATAGCATAGCATAGCATAGCAGCCAAAATTCATATTAGCTCTTTTTTAAAAACAAAGGAGGCCATAAATTTTTGGCTTTCTTTTGACATTTTAGTTTGGCAATTTGTGCTGTAAGGAGTGTATGAAAAAACAAGATTTTAAGAAAAGGAACAGTTTTGCCATTATGTGCAATATTGATAATGATTTTCTGCAAAAAGAAAACAAATGTAAATCAATCTTTAAGTAGTAAAAGAAAGAGTTTTTTGGCAAAAGACTCTAGCACTCTATAAAACTAGCATACAAAGATAAGTCACATCATGCTGCATGTGCCTTGCTGAAAACAGCACCGTTGAGGGACAATGATGATGCAATCCTATAATGTGAAGGCTTTATTAAAAAAGGCTGCCTCGTGTTAAGTACAAATTACCAACAGTAATTTCCAAGTCTACGACCGCAACTCGTGGGAGCCTCTGTTGAAAGAGATACTGAAATACTGCAAAAAGGTAAGTCACGAAAATGGGTAGCATCATACCTAAAACTAGTCTCCAAACTGCAGGGTGTGGTCTTGTAAATGGACCTGAAGGTAGTAAAAAAGGGTATTAGTTTGCTTACTTGTACAAAATTACATTCATAAGAACCTCAGCATGTCATACTAATAACATTTCAATGGCTTCTCTTGGTTAATTCAACTTCATGATGGAAGAAGTATCTCTAGAATATAACTTTCAAAACGTTTATAAACTCCTCTCTAATCAATCTGCATCTTTGTTTTATATTGTTGAAACATCTTGTTTATACTCATAAAAATAAAATGCCATCAAAGCATGAATAATCTAAGCAGAGACAATGAGATACATTTGTACATCACAAATTTGTACAAATACATATACTCTAAATAAACATAATTGGTTATGATACTGATGTGATTGACCCTGAGACACCTTGCACTAAACATGCTGACCACATATACCATAAGGAAGTATACGAGGCACACTGATATTCAACGTCTACATTAACAGCCTATAGTCAAAGCAATGCTCTCAAAAGTTAAAAACGTCCACCTTGTACAGATTTGAGGGAAATAAGATGGCATTTTCATCAATTAACTACCTAGGGATATCAATAGGCAATAGATGGAATTGGAAGATGCAAAAGCAATAGTCTTGTAAGGTTAGGGTATTGCCTCTTGGTGTTCAAAGGGCAATTGAACACAATTTGGAATATGGAGAAATATGTCCAAAGATACGGAATTCTACACCAATATTTGGAATGTACTGTAGTCATAAATGGTCAACTTACAGAATGGTTCAATGTGAAAGTTGGAGTGCACCAAGGATGTCTGTCACCAACATTGTGTAACGTCTTCAGCTTATTATGAAAGAACTCAGAATATCAGATCCTGCCTTCAAAATGAGAGTTTTACTTTCTATATACATTAGGTATCCAGGATACTACTTTGCTGGCTGCAATTGTGAAGCAATTTAAAATAACTGTAAACTGTAAACTTGTAAATAAATGTAAAATAACTTCCTATAAGATGAAGCAGTAGTGGCTGATAGGGAGGACCTAGAGCATGTTGAGGACTTTATCTTCCTAGGAAGTGTAGTACCAAGTAGCGTGGAGGGATGTGAAAAAACCTAAATGATAGTACATGGGTCTTGTGTTCAAATCAAAGTGGTGGCAACTTTACTTTTCTCTAGTATCTTTTAAAACTTGGTATCTTCAAATTCTCTCATTTCTATAACACTTTCTAGAATTGACTTCTAAAAATAAGTGGTTTTGCTGGTTTGGTCAAAATTGATAGTTGTGATATTATTTGCTTCATTTAACTTCCACTTAACTAGTAAAACACTCTATATTCTCCTGAAATATTCTTTGCAGCCTTCTCCTTCACCTCTGCATCCTTAAACCCTTCAGCTTCCAACATTCCAAGATACTTGTACCCTGTTTCTACATTGACCTCCATCATTGCTTCCACACTTGGTATCTCTATTCCACTAATCCTGCTGCAATCCCCTTTATTCATGATACATCAGGACTGTTCAGAGGGGAGGGGGGAGGGGGAGGGGGAGGCAAGACTGGAGGTTTGGGGCCTGCAAAAATTTTATTCTGTAGCACTTTGATCACAAAAAACAGCCTTAGAAACCTACTGGGATCCGGTGCTATGAAATACCCTGGGGCCCATGCTAGCTCTTGATGGACCTGGATAAGTACCCCACATTTCTCAACTCCAAATAACATACCAATATCTTCACAATACATCTTGATTAATGTGTGTAATTGTTCTGCAGAACTTCCAAAGGATTTCATATCATCCATAAACATTAAATGATTTAATAGTTGATTCCTCCCTAAATCATACCCAGCTTTAACTTGTCAATGGTCAATTGACAATGGTATAAATGTATGACAATGCCAAACGCTTGAAAAATCCCAGGATTGATTTAAATGCACTCCTCCTACTTCTAGTTGTTTTCTCCATTTGTTCACCTTTTACAAAGAGTACAAAATCTGTCCTGGAAAGATAACCCATTTCTGCAATCTATCTATGGAGACCTACCTAAAACATATCAAGCATAGTCCAGACGAAAACACATCCAAGTAGACTCTCACTCTCACATTTCAGCTCACCTCTCTGCAGCCATTATTCTCTTTCCCATTTGTGTATTTCTCTGTTTCTTGGAGGAACTGACATATAATTATCATTATCATAAATTGGTCCCTGCTGTACCCTTACAGAATAATTTCCTGACATTTCAACTTTGAAATGAACAATGGTGGCCATAAGAAAATTCTAGTCAACAACTTTCATGAAACCTTAGGTAAATTGGACTCACTTCCTCTTCAACAAAATGTAAGTTGTTGATTTACTATTGCTGCCTTTTGTCAACAATTTTGTGGAATTTAATAATTTGTGATATCGACATGACATGGCTGAAAAATGTTCTTGACATAAAATGTCACCATTCTGTTCTTGGCTTGAAATTCTGTGGTGCACTTGACATCGCTCTTTTAGGAAAACATAAATATGGATTAAATACTATCATTGTCTCCATCAAATTTAAATGATGCCTGGTTATAATGTGTAAAAAATTATATTTTGCAGAGGGACAAGATATGTGCCATGTTAACAATGCAACAAAGACTAGAAATATACAATATGATCAGTATAAACCAAGTAAATGTCTAATAACAGAAAGTAGGGACCAGAGTCCAAACTTTCCAATTGCGTCACATTTCAAGGTTTCATCCTTAATACTCTAATAAAAGACAAATATCACTTGGGCATCTGGCACAAAGCATCTAATGCACTTCCTTGTAACATCTACAACTTTACTTAGTTAAGTACAACTTACTAAGTTTAGTATTGATAAATGTACCACTTTCAGATTAAAGAAGAAAGCAGTGGAACAAAGCAAGCCACTCCTCTCTTGAACAACAAAAAGAGTCTAACTATGACGACAGAGCAAACTTTAAAATGCCTACAATTCTGGACTATGAAATATACAAGTTTCCCTAACACCAGTTCCAAAACATTGTTAAGTTTGAAAACGAGCATTTTGGGTACTTGCATGTCAGACCTCCCTGCTGCTAAGCAGAGAGGTCTAGAAAACAAATAATACCAGGAATGAAGTGGTGGAGTGTGCAGTGAAACAATAACGAGGAGATGTGGACTGTCCCAGCAGGATTCGGTACTCAAAGAACGCAGGCTAAGGGTGTATAGACATGTGAGAAGAAGAGCTGATGATGAAGTCCTCAAAGAGGTATTTCGCATGGAAGCCCCTGGAAAACATTCAAGAGGAAGACCGAAGAAGACATTGCTCAACAATGTGGAGGAGGATATGAGACAGTTGGGACTGGTGGATGAGGACACTGTAAACTGAGCAAGATGGAGAGCTCTTACCAAATGTCAAACCCCTTAACACCTAGGGAAAAGAAGATGCTAAAAGGATAAAGTAAAAGTAAAGCAAAGTCTCCAGTCTCATGCATTCTGTCAGTTTAAATGGTTCCTCACTGTTTTTGATGTGACTTGGATCAAAGCAACTTGTGATACATAGTTTTACAATAGTTTTGCAAATGGCTAAGAATGAATACAGCTGTTAACTATTTCATATGCTATGTGATTTATATCTATCAAGCCAAAGATTCTATTTAAGAAACCAACTTGGAAAAATGTTTACACTTACTTAATGATCTTATCAATAAGTTCATAAGGCATAAAGGCATCAGTCTATTTGGTCTAGCTTTTATAAATAAGAGAAGAGAAGCACTCTGATAAAATTTCTAACTGATAGATCTCCTGAAAAGTTCTTTTAACAATGGAAAATGTGTCTAGTTTACTTCCAGCAAATATATGTACTTTCTGCAGGAAAGGGATTACTATCAGCCTACCTACTACACTAATTTTAAAGTCTGGGATTTCATAACTTTAAATCTTTATTTCCTTTATTTTCTTCCCCATGAAACTCAGCATCATGTTCTCAGTAATTGTTCATCTGCAGCAGGGGAGGGGTGATATCTCTAAAGACACAATAATGTCGTGAAGACTGTGACCAATCACCTAATGCATGCACTAAAAAGGGCCTTCAATTATTTGTAGGCCTCCTTGGTTATCAAAACCAAGGTTGTTACTCCAGTCTTTATAGCCAGACATTGCTTTAATGGAACACAATACTATTGTAGAGCTTACAGTTTGCTTTGAAACAAATTTAAGTAGCTCAAAGGATAACAAAGAGGATAAATATAAGAATCTTCAAAATGTTCTTATAAATGCAAGCAAAAAGGTTATTGTTGTAACATTAAAAGTATTGACACTAGGCCTTTATTTGGGTAATTCTTCAAATTTGGAAACATTATTGCTTTCTAAGACAGTGACAGTAAAAACCTCTTCAACGAACTTACTGAATTGGCCTTCTGCACTTCTATTCTGCAAGAGAAAATGGTTGGCCCAACACAGAAAACTTCGACTTGTACAAATAAACCCCCTCCTTTCTAAGAAATATGTTTGTATTCTTGCTGTAACAATGTGAATTCAATAAAATGTCAACATCCACTACTATAAAATCTTGGTGTCCCCTATGTTATAGGTGAAAATAGTGACACGGATGTGTACAGTTTTAAAGCCTATATCTCTGTAAAGCTACAGAATGAATATATGGCACTGAAGTTTAAAATATTTATCATTATATCTTATTAAGCCAGTAGTATTTTATTGCAGTGCGAGCTTTGGTTCTGAAGGCCTTCAAGAAGCCTGACCATGCACTTAAGAATTGTTTTCAGTGTTCCTGGACAAAAGACAAAAGGCAAAATTTACCAATAAAAAGTGTGATTCATCCAAGTTCTCTAACTGAAATGTCACTGCAAGACATTATAAAAATAACACAAGAAAGAAACTTTACAAAAAAGTATGAAATCTCATCACTGTAACATACCATTTGGGCAGATGAGCATGCTGGTGACCAAAAATACCACCACAATACCAATGACGCCATGCCAAAAATTATCATGTTGATTGATGGTATCATTCCTGAAAGAAAGTAAGACTAAAATGCTGACTGTGACTAAATTCATGCACAACATGAAAATTCTATGGACATTAATTAACGTAGGCAACAAACAATGCAACATACTCTTAAGAATAGACAGTGTTATGCAAACACATGATTGTTTTTCATACCCACTTCACTTGCATATTTCTACAATTTCACTTGATTGGGAAGCAAATAGAACATTCATTTACAGTTAGAAGTCAACTGTTAAACCAGGTTGACCTCTACATCAAGTCCTTATCAGCTTATTATTCATTTGCTCCTTCCTTCAAAAAGCTGTTTTTCCATTTAGTGAGGTAGTATGGCAAAAGTACTTTTTGCTTCATTACTATCTGCAAGTTTTCGTTTCAAGAAAATTCCATTCCACAAGTAAGAAGCAGTGATTATATCTGTTTCATATTCAAAAGGTAAGAATGTAAATATTGTGTGGCAGAAGCACAAATTATGTAAGTTCAAAAATTACTTGAATGCTGTTATTGTGGTTGCATAATAAAACAGCTGCAAGAAAAGAGAAGACAAATGAAGAGAGGAGGGACAGATGTCCAGAATATAGAATATTTGAAGTAGAGAAACTTAAAGCTGTCAAGTAGGGAAGAGGCCTGAAAACAATTAAACAAAAACAACAATTAGGCAGGGAGAATATCATATCACTATAGAATGAGGATGGGACCGTTCTAAGTGATCTGGATAGACTCATTAGAAGGTGTGAAGAATTCTACTGTGACCTATATATATCCAGGCAACAAGGAGACCAGCCATTCTCTGCTATTGCTTCTAACACTCCATCAACCCTACATCACCCCCAATCATGCCTTCAGAAACCAAATCAAGCATAAATCATCCTAAAAGAGACAAAACACCTGGTGTGGATGGTATAACAGCAAACATTCACACCCCAAGTTACTCAGATGGCCCCAACATACACCTAGGCAAAACCAAGGTGATATTCAATAAACATGCTACATCAGCACCAGTTATTGTTGACGGCAAAATCATAGAAGGGGTGGACAGTTATCTCTACCTTGGCAAACTGATAGAGAAAGATGGTGACCTTATTCCAGAAATTAAGCAAAGAATAGCCTTTGGTTAGGTAGTCTTTGGGAGATTGGATAACATTGCAAGAAGTACAAAAATATCAATGAGCATGAACAGAAACCTCTGTAATGAGCTGATTCTGCCAGTGATGACACATGGGTGTGAGACTTGGATTCTGAACAACTCAATTATTGATTTACATAGTGTGGCTCAAGGAAAACTGGAAAGGTTCATGTTAGGCATCACTCTGCAGGACAGAAAAATCAATGTCTACATACACCAACAGACCTGAGTAAATGACATTATCCAAACAGTTCAGAGCAGCGAGCACTGACAGGCAGGCCATATTTCATGTCTCCAAGATGACAGACCATCAGGGCAATGGACTGGACCCTAAGGCAATGTCCAAGACCATGAGGGCGACCAAAGATTACAAGGAAGGGTGAATTTGCCTGATGCATGGGCCATGCATGGCCACAGTTGGCTAGAGAGAGACATTGGTGGATAGAATACACGGAGGGGTTCCTTCCATCATGAGTGAATAGCAACCCTGGATTGGGATTTGGAATAAAACAGTTACATACATATCTCTCTCTTCAAGTACCATGTCCTCCAAGCAGATTCGTGATCATGGATTTCTACTGCACTCTGTTTGCTGCTTTTCTCACAAGCTCTGATGAACTCTTCCCAGTCAGTGTGCATTATAAGGTGGTATAAAGGTCATTCTCTGCCTCCCACTGTCTCTTTTTCCTTCAATTTTATCAATCAGGATGGTCTTTTCAGGGCTGCCTTTCCTAATGATGTGCCACCAAAATTGCACCTGTCTGTCTCTAATAGTTTGCAACAGAGTTCTGCTGCATCCTAGCTTTTAAAGTAATTCTTTGTTTGACACATGCTCTGTCCAGGAGATATGCAGCATTCTATGATACAACCACATTTCTGAAGCCTCAAGTCATTTTTCTGCCATCTTGGATATGGTCCAACATTCACTGTCATATGTGAGGGTAGAGAAGACATTGCATTTCAGAATGTTTAGCCTAGTTTTGATATGAAGCTTCCTGTTCTTCCGATTGTTACTCCATATTGTAAATACATCTGGTGCTACCCCGATTCTTCTATTGATTTCTTTGTTGCAATTACCGTCTGATGTAATAACACTCCCCAGATAGTTGAATGTTTCTGTTTGCGTGATCTTTTCTCCATGAATCTAAATATTGGGATGTTGGGATGATTTTCTTTTTTCTGATAACCATAGACTTTGTTTCTTTTATGTCAACTGAAAGATTGTTTTCTTTGCTACTGTGCACTACAATATTCAACAGGCCTTGCAGCTTTTCTTAGCTGTCACTTATAAGTGTGGTATCATTTGCATATCTAACAATATTGATGTTATGTCCTCCAACCATAATGCCTGGACTCTACTTCTCTTAGAATATTCTCCCCATATAAATTAAAAAGGTTGGGTGAGAAAACACATGTGCATTTCCATAAATGTTCTTGGTTTGGAAAGAAAACAGAGGTGGCTTCCTATTGCCTTCCTCTGCATGTTTTTATTGGCACACCATCTCTAGCTAGCTGGCTGTTGACTCCAGAGAGTTCACCCACCCTTTGATAAGTCTTGTTTGTTTTTTTGTCCTACTGGGTTGCTAGCAATCCTCTTCACCCTCACAAAAGTGGGATGGGGTTATATATACCCATACCTTGTTATGACATATTATCTGACACGTTTTTACTGTAGACATTTAGTTATAGACTGAATTTCATTGAAGTAAGTCATAAATACTATGGAAATTGATGCTGTTCTATTAAAGGAGCATGTTTCCACAATAAAAACCCATATGATAGTGAATTTCAAATGGTTTTCAAATACAGAACCACCTTTACTGATGTTTATGATTGTTTATGATTGTCTATGATTGCTAGCATAACACTAATAAAAGGGCCAATCCATAGGTATCAAAGACCCCTTTTTATCACAATAGATTGGCTGATTTAATGACAGGCACAAATTGAGTCTAGCATTCTAGCTCTTAAATATATCTACATTTATGAATACAATTCATTAGCCAACTAAACGCTTCTGATTTATGCATCCAAATTAAAACTTTGCATAACTTAGTGCTTGTGTAATACTAAAACAAATAACCTTATCATCCATTAAACACAATGGTGGCAAAACTTGTGGAAACACATGTTAATGCATTAATCCTTCCTGTATAGCAGAATTCACCTAGTCTTTCAAGCCTCTTTCCATCAATGTGCAAAGAATCTGCATTTAAAAACTAGTCTATTGAATTTTGGATTTATTAATATATTTTCTCAATTCAACTATTTCTGTTGCATTCTATAATTAGCTGCCTTTCTATAGAATCATATTATAGTACAGCAAGTTGATTTGCTATTAAAACCACCTACAAAAAGTTGGGCAATGTAAACACAATAACAGAGAATATCAAAAATAAGAGGCTATGCTGGTTTGGCCATGTAGTAAAATGACCACACAAAAGGACACCGAGTTGTAGATATAAGCATAGGATTCTTGCTACTATGATAGCAAGTTAGTAGAAATTTTTTCCCACTAGGAAGACTATCTTCACCGAAAGTGGCCTAAGATACAGGTACCGGTATTGCAATAATCAGAGCATAATACATTTATGGGAATTTTAAAAAATCACGTAGTTCCAATTAGATTAGGACTCCATGCCATCAGCAAACGACTACTCTCTGGAACATCTAAGATAAAAAGCTAGCATGTTGTGTGTAGGGGCAGCAAAGTTTTCCGGCCATGGTAGTATCATTTATACTTTTGTTAAAGTTGGTCCTTTTCCCTGAGCTATCAACAGAAGAAGGGACTACTTTCTTTGAAATACTCAAGGGCTTTTTCATAGCAACGTCGCACACTGACAAGGCAAATCCCTTTATATTATATTTCCCTAGAGAATAATCAGGATCAAGTATTTCTGCAGTGAAAGAATAGTGATCAGATTTTGGGTTGATATGGCACCCACGTGGAACCAAGGGTAACGGTTAATCTGCAAATTAAAATAGGCCTAGGTCTAGTGCTGCTTAACGCCAATGTTCGTGCAGCGAGTTTGGTAGGCTTACCATAAACAATTGTGCCGTAAGTGTAGGTATTTTTGTGTAGCAATGGAAGTTTTTGATACAGCAGGTGCGTGCAATGTCTCCAATATCCCTTACAGCTAATGTAATTAAATCCGAGTCTTTGGTCTAATGTTTACTTCACCTGTTTCTTATTGATAAAGAAATAGTACGCGTATGTAATGTAATGCTACACGTACACTGGGCCAAATTCGATGGCCTGCTTTGAATCAAAATTATTGGAGAATATCACTATTCTTATTAGTGCATATATGCCAAACGTTACAGGCATTTTTGCCAGAGGCCTACCAAAGTGATGCATTTATTAGATCGACTAACCCTGGCTTATATTTTGGGGTACAATTGAAACCTCTACCGAAGATGTAGCTTTATAATACATATTACATGGGGCCTAACTAAATGAAAAATCGAGAAAACGTATCAAATCTATAGTCATGCTGTCTTACATACGACAACGACATGACAATACATTAAGGCAACGATGAATATCTTTTCTATACCAATACTACCACCAAACGGTTGTAAACGAGTAATCATACCGAGTGAAAGCATTGTAGAGCAACCATGACATCAACAGCAGTAGCATTGTTATTGACCTTGGATGGTACAGAAATTCCAACGAAACATCCTCAACCTTCTGCTCATCCGGGTTGGCATCTTCTTCCGAGCTCGGCCCGGAGCAATAAGAAAATGTTCGGATCCTCTCATCTTGGGCTGCCATGTTCTCCCCCATCACTGGAAGCCATGAAAATGATAGTAGACGGCCGTAGAAGGCATCTTCTAAAACTAGAATTTAATTATGCAACTAAAATTATGCAAACTACGGGAGTAGGGCTCAATGACATCAATAACGTTTGCTTGTCGATAAATGAGAAAAGCACTTCAAAGGTCAGCGCTCCAAAGATTTATCTGATGGAAATAAGCGTTAACGTCTTGCGGGAAGAAGCTAGCTCTCTTAAAATTAGGCAAAACTTCAATAAATTGATTCCGATCTGAAGTCAGAAGATGCAAATATGCAAATATAATACTTTAATTTCACGATTCAGTAAGCAGTACTACATCCAGCCCCCTCCCTCTTTGCATTGTGTCAGCATTCCTTACACTCGCGTGGGGTTGCTTGGTTCGCCGTGGAAGAGCTCTAAATTTACAGCGGCTCAGAGTGTACATATTTGGTTTTCGAGGTCCACAGTTGATACACATCAAGAGATAAATAATAGAATTGAGTGATGTACAAGAATACCCCGGATTTCTCGGATTTTAACATAGAATATGGCAAGACAAGAAAAACACAGTTTGAATTGATTACAAAAAAAATAAAAGACAAGGAATGTCCCCGCTTTGCTAACCATATAAGCTGAAGTGCATTCCAAAACTATCATATTATTTATATTTTATACTCAAGATAAAGTTTTGGTCAGTCTATGTTTAAGTTTCACTTTTCCCACCAGGCACTGTCCTTAGCAATCGTCTGGGTGATGGGAGAGCATTTTCGCAAAGAATACATGCAATATGAGAGGGGTGTGATTCGCTGCTGCAAATAATACATTTCGGACATTCACTTTCTTGCAAATTAGGCAAGTTTTAAGCAAATTCTTTAGCGCTGCCTTCTTTGCTTCGATAAATGCAACTTTAAAGCAGGCAAGATTATACGAAGAAAGCCCCTTTCGCAATACTTTAAAGCTCCCCTCTTGCTAATTGTCAACATAAACCTGGCTTTCAATTTTTTTGTTAACAAACACGACTAGGTTAACTTTTTCATACTTGACTATGTTTGCTTACAACGGCCGGACTATTTTTTGCCCGACGCTGACATATTTGCAACGTACGTCCTGCACACTTGCCCTCAACAGCGGCATATGCATCTAAAAAACAAAATACTTTCTTGCATCGCATTTCGATGCCGCGGAGCAAATTTCGGTCATCCTTAGACAACTTTCTTAGAATAAATCTAGAAGAAAAAGCATTAATTGGTTTACAAGTAAAGATTTCCTGAGCGTGTTCGTAGAGATATTATCATATATGTTAAATTTACGGCACAATCATCTCAGTGAGTACGCAAGCAACCTAAAACTGTTTCAAAAATTGTTTTATCTTGCATTTTTCCACACTACAGCTACCATACATTACACCTTTGCTTAATTAAGTTCTTGAACCTACGCAAACTTACTTCTTTACTTGCTATTGTCTTATTGTTTTACAATTCTAAGAATTTCTTATTTTTTATCGACATACCGTCTAAACTCTCGTCATCTTTTTGTTGCTTTCTATTTTATCTTACACAAGAATTTCAATAGGTTTTAATCTCTTTTGAATAATATCAGTATTGTAAATTTAATCTCATCTTCTACTTACTACCTTTTTTACGAACGCTATCAATTGTTTTACAAGTTTCATCGATACAGCCAAATGAAATTCTATTATTTACTCTTGATAATGTATCAGCAATGTGAAATGAAAGGGCTTCAAAATATAATATAAGCTTTATTTGTAAAGAAATTGTCTGAAGATCTAGGAGGGGCTTAGAGAAGGTAGCCCGAAATTTGCTTGCCTCATTTCAGTCGCTTGTAAAAACGCTCTGAGGAGACATTCTATTGATGCGCTTTATAGAATTGAAAACATGACGTGTGAGATCACTTTTAGGTTTGAGAAGCAGGGCTGAGGAAGATGGTCCTCCCCACAACAGAATTGCTACAGTTGCTGAGGAGTGGACACGTTATGGAATTGACATCACAGCAACAAGCGAAACAAGACTATCAGGAGAGAGTCGTCTCACTGAACACGGAGAGGATTAAACCTTGTTATTTGAGAGATTATTCAGATGCCGAAACCCTGAATGTATCGAGTAGAATTTATTGTGCGAAATTGGCTCCTGAAAATTCTCCTGGAACATCCTGTATCGGCTAATCGACGGCTAATGACCCTCGAATCTGTCTGTCAAAACAAAGTACTTGACTGCCATCAAAGTGAATGCTCCAGAGTGACACTCGAATTATGACTTGGAAGGAGCATTCTGATAGTCCGTTGAGGTAGCGATCGCTTATGCTCCTGCTTCCGACTAGCTTGTTCTAGCAGGAGACTTCATCGTCAGATTTGGAGCGAACTTGAGGGCCTAGACTGGAGTTCTTGAAAGCATTGAAGTAGGAAAATGAGCCAAGATTGACTGCGACTGTTGTCTCTCTACTCTGAGAATGCCCTAGCTATCACAAACACCATGTTTTACTGTCCTAACATGCATTTTTTATCATGGATGCACCGCAGGTCAGGCAAGCAGTACTTAATGGATCATGCAATTGTTCACCAGCGTGATGGCCACTAAATAATAATATTGAAAATATGAAGGGTCTTTATGGATTTATGAAGTGTCTTGAAACACCATTCTGGAATAAATAAAGAAATGGCAACAAGGAGGTGCCAATTACACACACTCAATTCAGTTCGTAAGGGAACTTTCAAGCTGGTAAGAGGCACAACTTGTAACTGCTTCATCGTTCGTTTCTTCATTGTATTTAAACTGAAAATATAAGATCTCAGTAATTCTGAGTTTTGATCAAATTTATCGGGACATCATCGAAATTTCATTTAAAGATTTTACTCTTCGCTTCTCTTGTGATATCGTATGATCACAGCAGTCATGATTACTCTGCAGATTTTGAGGAACATTCTAGAACAGTTACTTTTGTTTTTTAAGCAAATAATAGATAGGCCTAGTGATGATGCAATGTTGAAGGGTTAAAAGGAATGATTTTGGATTGTAGATCAGTTCGAATAGAACACAGAGATCGAAACCCACGTTTATTAGCTGACTCAACTTTGTCTTCCCTGGATAGCATCAGGTGTGCTTAGGTCAAGCCTTTTGTCCAGTACACAAAATCTCTCGTGATGTCACTAAAAGTAGCAAACCCAGCACTCAATTTTTTTCTCTGTCTAGCGGTCTTACATCTGTCTTTCATTTGACTAGTGCGTTCTAAGACATACCCAAATCAATTGCCGTATTTCCTAGAAAATAGGCCGACCTTCGATTTGAAAATAGGCCGAGATATCTTAGTAGACACCACAAAAATAGGCCGACCTCGAAAATGAGCCAAGACGCAGTGAAGCCATTGCAACGCACATGATTTGATTTGTATTTGCTTTGATTGCTTTTTGTGATGCATTTTTGTGAAAATTATTGTTTCTAAAAATGGCTCCTACGAGAAAGTCGTTCTCTACGAAATTTAAAGCAAAAGTATTGAAGTATATCACGGAAAAAGGCTGTTCAAACAGTGCAGCCGCAAGAAATTTCGGAATCGACGAAAAAAACATTAGAAGGTGGAAAGCTCAGTCGGATTCTCTCCATAAAGTTATCAAAAATGGGTTTTCCAAAGCCAAACAACTACAACTACCTACAACGAACATTTT
>JAAAKL020006337.1:0-18122 GCA_010016065.2 Carybdea cf. marsupialis auct. non (Linnaeus, 1758)
GGCATGCCTATCTATGAAAGGGGCATGCCTATCTATGAAAGGGGCATGCCTATCTATGAAAGGGGCATGCCTATCTAACAAGTCACATACCTTTCGGCTTCCCTCTTCTCAGCTGCAACACACGGTAAGATACGTAGGTTCCATTCAATATATATGAGTCGCTGCTTGGCAGTAATATAATGTTATCAATAACAGTTAACTTGACTAATGACGGTGGAGTATCCTAGGGATAAATATGAAAAAAAGCTTATGTAAAACGACTTCTTTCAAGGTAGCATACTACACTCAATAAAAGCCCCCTTCTTGTAGAGCCCGTCCTGAATAAATGTGTAGTATACCATGAGAACACGTTGCAGACAACTAACTCTTTCAAAGGTGCCCTCTAGAATTGAACCTTTTTGATAAAATGCCTCCTCGAATACCGTACTTCATATTTACAAACACACATACATCGTACCATAGCAAGTATTCTAAACACGATTCAAGGGCCTACTTACTATAGTAACACCAACAAACACATACACGAACACAAACACACACATACACGAACACAAACACACACATACCCGAACACAAACACACACATACCCGAACACAAACACACATATACACGAACACAAACACACATATACACGAACAAAAACACACATATACACGAACACAAACACACATATACACGAACACACACGCAGACACACATAAACACAAAAATAGGAATACATAGATTCGATATTTTGCCCGAGTTTGCAGAAGTGCGAATTTTGAATTTCCTTACCTTGTATGCAGGATGTTCCAGTTTTGCACCCACAATAGCCTCTCCTGTGTTGATGCCTTCCACAAGAATACTGCTCCCTCGTAAACCCTAAAATGTAAGGAGGTCATCAGCCAAGGGGAAATCCTAAATATCTTTATTTAAAAAATCATCTGAAGGAAGCATTTACAAATAATTTACATTTCTGAAGTTGATGCGGTCGATAACAATTTATTAGACCTTGGTATTACAGCAAATTTATTAGAACTTTTCTATTTCATCGACAAAATACATTATGGGTCATCATATTGATCATAATGAGAAGAGCAAGGAGGACGTGAAAGGCAATGAGGATAAAGGAAAAAAGGAAAAGGAAAATGATGTCAAGAAAAAGTAGATTGGTAAGACACCAAGAGAACAAAACGGGATGAT
Source organism: Carybdea cf. marsupialis auct. non (Linnaeus, 1758) (assembly GCA_010016065.2). Lineage (NCBI taxonomy): Eukaryota > Metazoa > Cnidaria > Cubozoa > Carybdeida > Carybdeidae > Carybdea > Carybdea cf. marsupialis auct. non (Linnaeus, 1758). Next base: position 1,184 of record JAAAKL020006337.1, read on the forward strand.
AATTATAGTATAAACGAGAGCAGGACGAGGGAAATCAACTCGAGAAGGAACAGGACGACAAAAATGGATGTGAGACAATAAGATGAGTGGCAGCAAGATAAGGGGGTGAGTCTGCTTGAGAGGGATTAGACAAGGTTGAGAAAAGGATAAGCGAGAAGGGTGAGGCAAAGGGGGAAAAAGAAAAGAAAGATACAAGAGAAGAGAGAGAATAAAAGTGGACAAGGGAGAGAATGGCAGGGAAAAGGCAGATACGGGCGACGAAGATATGGTAGAGAGGAAGGGTAGCAGAGAAGGGCCAAAGGATATTGGAGGAGAGACTTGTAGGAGAGTCGGATAGGAAAGAGAAATTAACGGGAAACAAAGAGACGGACAGGAAAGAGGAGTATACGGGAGACAAAGAGATCGATAGGGAAGAAGAGTGAACGGTAGATGAAGAGGCGGATAGGAAAATGGAGTGTGCCGGAGGAGTGTACGGGATAGGGATATGGATATGGAGTCGAGAATATGTGTGGGAAAGAGGAGGATATGAAGGTGAGAATGAAGAAGTAGGTCAAGGAGGGAAGGTTAAAGGTGGTGGCTACCAAAGAGAATGGTGGGAGGAATAGTGACGGCGAGGGCGTAGTAGAACTAAACATTGATAAAATGGCACTGATAAGAACAACAGCAACAGAAAAGACACAAATAAAGAGCATAATGAAGTAAGTGACTGAAGAGTATAAACAAACGGAAATGATGAAGTAGAACTACAAAAATAGCTATGTACTTTTAAATGAAATGGCCTACCTGTGCTTCCACATCATAAATTTCAATTGTTGTTTCATACGAAGAATCTTTAAACCACAAAAACCTATGGATGAAAATCGAAGGGCAACTTTGATAGTTCATCAGGTTATAACCATCTTAATGAAAGGGGAAGTGCTGATGTAATGTTGAGGATGCTTAGAAACGGTTTCAGCCAATCACATAAACGTACTGAAAGTGGTGATCTAAAAGCATAATCATACGTCGGTTTGTTGTAGAAGAAGAAGAAAGTTTGACGCTATTAAGATGACTTTATGCCAGAGGAATCTGGGGCTGATCCTTAGGCTGTGACGTACACTTTTAACGTGTCGTGTGACAAAACAACAAAGTTGCTGGGTTCGCTTCTAGTTCTAAAAATATAATACTGGGCAATCAGTATTATAGTAATATACATTGAAACGTGGCATAAAAGGACAAAAGCAGAAAAACAGGAACTTTAAACCGTCAGATCATTGCCATGTTCAATGCACACGTCATGGACATAACCACCGATGTGGGGCAGGGGGAAAAGACCCATCAAATTATTCTAATTTTTTTTGTTTTCGTAGTTTTTGCTGTTCAGTTCTGCAGTGAAAAAATATACATACACTTAACCGTGTTGGCATCATCCCCTCCCCTAACTCTGATATATTTGTGGTAGTAACAGCAAGTGCCATATACTCGCACTGCAATCATAAGCATTCCAGGCACACTACATCACAAGCACAAGGAATACTAAGCAGGATAAGATTGAAAATAGCTTGGACATAAATGGAAATTATAAGGTCCTCTTGGCTATCAACATCTATGTAAAGCTTCACAAAATTAGCTAAATGCCAAGATGAACCATTTGTGAACTTCAAGCCATGAAGGTGTTACAAACTTGTTTATATGCAAAAATCCACACCTGAGTATTGTAGCAGGATCCAAGGAGTCACCTTCTGACACTGGAAGAAGGAACCATTTAAATTTGAGTCTTCCCAAGGCAGAAAACAAATTACCTGTAATAAATCAAGTATGAAAGTGTTAGGTGAGTACAGCACTTTATACAAAAGAAACATGATCTGCAAATACCCAACACTAGAATGTTTCACTTTTTCAACCCCTGCACAGATATCATTTCAGGTGCCTCCACTGCCTGGGACTGGATTCCATTTTATGCCAATAAGTAACAGTCTGTGAACAAGTGGAAAGCTGTTTGTAAACAAATGGATCCACCTTAGGTCATTTATGATGAAAGAAAGTTATTGTGTGCATGTCCGTTTAATATGGAAAACTTACTGGAACTTTAAATTAATGATGATCAGCTGCAGTTGGTACAAAATGAGAATGTACAAGAAACCACGCAGGAAAATATGCTTGTGAAATTGCGCAGGAAAAATCCTTTGGCTGACGAGATTATAACCTCCACGTAAAATATATCTTTCTTAACTAAACTAATTATCAAAACTGTAAAGAGTAAGTAAGTAAAGTAGCTTAGTTTTTATCAAGTTTGTGTTCCTCATAAGGTTTTATCCATTTTTATGTGAATACTTTCTATCTTCTCACACTTGGAAAGGCACTGACAACCATCCCTTTAAAGTTAACCATGATTATGCATCCCTTGATCTTGTTGTTTCCTCCAGACACTGTGATTCCCTAACAACTCTTTGTGTATCATGCACAACTAGGCTACTCAATTCTACTGGTGCACAACAATATCAAATTACATAACAATATGGCAATAAAGTTGTCGTTCTTGACAAGCAAATTATCGAAAATCACTTACAATAAACAGTATGTATACAGTCATTAGAAACCATTTCCTGTGCCATCAGTTGCCCACTTAATGTTAGACCTTAAGGATATAGAGCCTGAATTTCTTGCAATGTCTTGCCGTATCTAACATGATTTACCTTGAGTAGGAACCACTGGTTTTAAATCTTATGGAGGAGATGGCTTTGATGGTTTAATGCAATGTGGTAGCTTGCCACTTGTGGTAGCATCATGAACCAGGAAATAATGATTGGTGCCTTTGGTATGCCTACATCATGATGATCAAATACATGATACTGCTTACATTCACATCATGGCAGTAAATAAATGATGGCAGTGATGGGGGGGGGGGGGGGGGGCAACAGAAGCATGGGAATTACAATGGTGATGTCAATAAAATCAATCATTACTCTTATTACCATCAACATTATCACAACTATCATCCTAATATCATCATTATAATGATACTAATGGTTACTGTCATTATCACTGTCATATTGCCAGATTTAGCATGTGACCACGTGGTCTAAAAAGCTTACTTTGAAACCACTGACCCGAGTTCGATTCCAGCTCTGGGAAGCTTTGACAACTTCTCTCTACCATAGTCATGGGGCCCACCCAGTCCATGTGAGGGAAGTTGGGAAGACAGAAACTAAAGAAGAACATCGGATGGATTGTAACTGTGTTTGGACAGCCCAGCCTTGTCACACATGTGTCACGCTGAACATGCTTGAAGAACATGTCAATGGTACAAGTGACTGTGGTCTACTCAGCCATTTTCACTCCAATTCACAGAGTAGGTTGCTCAGCTGATCGAACAGTCGAGTTCTCAGATGTCGTTTTGACAGGATAATCCATCATCATATATTGGCAGTTTCATATAGCACAATGTCCCCAATAAGTGCAGTCCACCTTCAGTGCCACAAATGTAGCACGTGAAAAAAAGTATCACCAAGTAAATGTATGCTTCAATACAGTCACTATATTCCTTAAAGCTTACCTAGCTGCAAATACATTTTCAAAAGTTATTATGAATGAGCAAACTGATAAATGGATGAAATGGTTCTCTAATTGTGACTTGCATCTGTAGACCAAAATGACATCATGGTTAGATCACAATAAATTTACCTTCCTGATCATATCCATACACATCAAATACTTCTGGATTTTCTCCAAGGTATAACTCCCTTGTAGTTGTGGCTATCTCTATTCTCTTGATAGTATCAACAAAGACATCACATCGCAATGTAAGACCAGTCACTACAAAGAACATATCGGTTAACAAACAGATGTCATAATTGACAGGGGCACAATTAAGACAGCCAAATACATATTAGGATACAGCAATATTACAGTAACACTATCTGGCATTTAAGATACTCTTAACTTTCTTTGCATTTAAGTCCAATCTTATGACAGTCACTCTTTCAAAAAGTGGGATGCTAAATGTGTCACATCACTTTAGGCATTCATCTCCATACCCACACTGCAGGGTCATAACCTTGAGGTTTACAAGGCAAACCCCAGATGAAGCACCATCAGTTCTACGCACAGTATTTCTGGAAGGAGATAGGGGCGGGGCAGGGCATGACAACTGATCTAGCTTTTTCAAGGACCTGTACGGGCAGCATAGCCCTATGCCAGCTCCATACACTGTTAAGTGTCATGTTAGGTTTGCTTTGTCCGTACTAGTTCTCTACCTGGTACAGGCCATCTGTGATGTAAACCTTAGTAGAAGCAGGTCAGGGCATCAACACTGCTTAATACATAGAAGAGGTTAAAAAAGCCAGCATAAAGTTTCCTCTTCTAATATACCATTGAGATACTGTACAAATGACCATCAATTCTGCACAGCAAAGAAACTTTGCTCTTTTTACCTATACAATTTTTATGTCTGTTGGTACAGTAAACTTGGTTACTTTCCATGAGTGGACCTGCTACATAATATCAATTTTCATTTGCCAGTTAAACATCCAAACTTCAATATACTGATGAGAATATTGCAACCTGAAATATTTACAAACCTAAAACAGCTCTGTATGCAGCTATAAAAAACTGAAAATGTGAAAGAATTGTAAGCCAGAGACCTCCTCCACTGATTGGAAGAAATGAATTTACAAGCTATGCACAATGTATGTACATTTTGGCTAAGATACTACTGATCACTTCATGTTTACTTGATTTTTAAGATATTTGATTCTTCCAATAAAAGTACAGCTAGCCTAACTCCTGGATACTTAATGGTACAATGGCTGTAGTGGAAATACATAACAAATTGCCTTAGAGTCCAGGCTCACCCAGACTGTGCATATAGTTATTGCAATCTCACAGCCAATGGCAAATGCCAATGAGGTTGCCATCAAAGTCAAGATAATTGAAACCAAAGTTTAGCCCAACATTTTGGTGACTTTGCCACCCTAAAATCACTTAGAAGCAATAAGGGCTGCATATGCAACCAGTTACCTGTTGCTACATATTGACTTAAAGCACATTGTTTTATCATCCAAATCAACGGTTTTAAGCCACACCATCAACTGTGATGTTTCCATATAAAATAATTTATAGTCTCCATTTCCATCTAAAAATGGATGCATTACAATGTTAGTTAATAACAATGAAGTACATTGAATTCAAGGCATTGAAATATCTTACCTTCTTCTTCTGCAATGATAACAGTGGTTTCCTTCTCTTCACTTGCAGACTGAGCTGTAACTATTGCAGACCTTGAACACTCCTCTGAATCTTGAGCTGCTGATTAAAGTATTTTCAAGTCATAAAAATAACGAAAGTTATAAAAGTCATAGTCACAGGGCTTTTATTTGGAAATGGGGGTGAAGACATAGATAGTGGATGTACCTGAACAATGTTCAACAAACCATTGTCAAAATACAGTAAACTATCAAAGCTATCGACCAATATTGTTTTTCGATTAAAATTTTACCAACATAGTCCTGCGAGCAAAGAAATTTTATTAGCAATTTCCCTGATTTATGCAAAACAATGGTATTTCTCTGGGTTCTTTAGCCATAGCAATTTTCTGTTCTTCCTACTCTTTTAGGGGTAGATGTGACATCATCAGCAAATTTTCCAAAAAATGGTTTATTCAAATTTGAGGAAAAGTCAGAAACATCCAAAATGATTTGCCAAATCTAAATATCAGCTTAAGCAGTTTAACATGTCCCTCACTTGAAAATTCTGTTATTTAAGAGTGAATTAACTGCCTATCGATTAGATTGTTAGATTAAATTATTGAAAGAAATGCCAGGATTTCTCTGTGGTAAACTTCAACTCATAACAAACAGCTACACAAAAGATCTGTAGTGGATAGTAGATTTACTTTCTTCAGTACTCTCTCGAAGCATAAACTTGCAATCTCAATAAATAACAGTGGTATGAACACCAACAAAATATGGGGGGCTCCAAAAACTACTCAGAGCACTTCTTTTCACTTTTAGAATTAAATAGCAAAACCCAGGGCAACAATGATTGAGGAAAAAACTTAGGGATGTCTCCCCTTGTCTTCTTGTGGTTATGACATTTAATCAGAATATGTGCCTTGTGACACCTCTCAAAACTAAAACTTTAAAAAACATAGATAAAGGGTGAAACATTTACAAAATAAACTCTCCTGAACTCACCTTGCTTTAGGCTATTGATAACTGGCTTGACTGTAGCAACTTCTGGCCTAGTTGATGTCCTAAAGAGAAAAGATTCTTTGTCTACTATGCTAATCATTACAAAAGATTTATATTCAGTTTCAAATATATAGACTAGAAATCTTTACCTATAGTTCAATACCAGTTAGATTTAGTAAGGGGCATTTATAAGCATGTGAACCTTAAGTTCTACTCTATCGTCAGTTCAAAGTTCATTGTGTGACAGCATTTCTTACACCTATTTAGCTTGGACTGAAGTCCAAGGTCCAATATGTTTAAACTATTGTTTCTGCAAGTTATTTCTGCCTATGTTTGCTTAGGGATCGACAACCTAGAGCGTAAGTCTCAAGTTTGTGACACTCCAAGGCAGTCTGTTCTAAGTTTAGAAATTATACTTAACTTGCTATTGTCTGTACAGTTCATATAAAAGCTGCAGCAAGAGGTAGTACGCCCTCTTTCATTCTGAGCCCATGCTTGAGGTAGATGCATGCCCATCGATCAAAATTGTTATCTTCTTTTGGGAAGCCTATTGCTTGTAAATAGTGAACTACCCACATTTTTCTAGTGTGATTGCCAATTTAAATACAGAGAACAATGGAAAGGTAACATCGAAGTTCTATCTTGAATTGTATCTTTGAGCCCCGCTTAACGCCTTGCACCCTCTAAGAATTTCATGGCCTACCATCCGCACCAGCTTACATAGGTGAGCACCTAACTCTAAAGTATAGGTGGGCATCTAAAATTAAATCAGTTTTTCGTTGACCATTAACCTTAGGTGCTCATGTAACTGACTTAGGTGCAAAGTACTTAAACCTTTGACTTAGATGGGCAGACTTAGGTCTAGTTGCGAGGTCACTTAACTGCTTGTTTTAGTCCGTAATTTCTCAAATATGCTTGAGTTGCTACCTGTGGTTGTAAATCATGGTCTTCTCAATGAATTATAAGATGATTTAAAGAAAGGAGATACCCTTTTTAACTTGGGAGACGGTTTTGTATTCAAAACATGACTTCATTTCAAGGAGGAAAAATTTACAGTAGGCTACTGCTTGCCTTGTTTCAAGTGGGACTGCTAAAGATCAAATCTTCAGTTGTGGACATTATCTGTTGACCTTCAGCTTTAGACATTTCTTATTGTGATTCAGCTAGCCATAGTTTTACAGGTTTTTTTATTGTTTTTTGTCCTTGTTGAGGACTTAGAGCCTCATGTCATACATTCAACTATTATAGTCTCCGTGTAAATGATGAATTGAATCAGACAACAATTTGTGTAACTGGCTGAAAGTAACTTTAAAATTATCAAAAGTTTTGAAAAGAAAAGCAGTGAGAGAATGTTTTTATTATGCCAACATTGTCACCCAACACTGAATCCTTTAGAAATTGGAAAGAAGTGAATCTGTGGAAGAAATTCCTCCAAAAACAAACATTACATCACTCTACATACTATTCTTTTTACTACAAGTACTTAGCTCTATATTCTCCTACCCGATTCCCCAAAAGTTCAGTAATAAGTAAACATTAGGCTCTTATTATCATATTGTTTATGAGGAGCAGTGCTCATTATGCTGAAACTTTACCTTATTTCATCCTCATGGCACAAGTATCCAAAAGCAGCAAAGAAGGTCAGCACTTTGATATGTAAACATACCCGTCTTAATGAGGTTTCTCCCCCCCCCCCCCAAAGCTTTCTTGCTCATTGGCCAAAAGTGAGGTATTGTCTTCTATGTTCAAGTTGATGGGGGGGGGGGGGGTTGACAAATTACATTTATGGGCTAAAGTGCCAAAGTAAAGCAAGGATTTTGGCATTGTGCTGATATCTGCATGCTTCATAACATGCTTTCTTTGTCTTCGAGATAGGTGCCAACCCGAGTCAAAAAGGTAGGCACCTATGTAAGTGGCCAAATGAGAAATTTGATTTAGGTACTCACCTAAGTAGTTAGGTGCTCACTTAAAGTTAGGGGAAACCGAGAAACCAGGCCCAGGCCCCTTCCTGATATCAGTTATGGGCATTGTGGGGATAGGACCCTGACCCTCTTGAACTAACTTAGGTAACCAGATGATCTATATTATTAAAATAGAATCTATCTACCTAATTTGCTTGTAATTGTATGTATGTATGTATGTACATATGTATGTAGCTAGGTAGGTTATGCATGCATATGTATGTTCTGTAATAACTGCAACATGCAAATTTTTCATAGAGCAGCTGAGGGGGCTTGGACGTTAGGAAGGAAGTTAGGACCTGATAGTAGAAAATCTTCAGGTGTGATGACTAAAAGTGGTGCTGAGGCAGCTCTATCCTTAACAGTTTTGCTTGTTATTTAAGCTAGGCTAAGTTAAGCCAATTTGCTTGTAATTGTCTGTATGTATACATGTAGGTATGTATGTATGCATTTATGTGTGTATGTATGTAGGTAGGTTATGTATGTACAGGTATGTTCTGTAATGACTGTCTCATGCAAATTTTTCATAGAGCAACTGGGGGGGGGGGCTAGGATGTTAGGAAAGAAGTTTGGGTCCAATAACAGAAAATTTTCAGGTGCTATGAATAAAAGTTGTGCTTGGGTAGCTCAGGCTTCTGGTCTATCCTCAACAGTTTTGCTTATTATTTACGCTAAGCTAACTTAAGCTTATTGTTTGTAATTGTATGTAGGTAGTTAGGTATGTACAGGCAAGTACCGGTAATGTATATCTACAGGTAAGTATGCATGTAGGTAGGTTACGTATGTACATGTATGTTCAGTAACGACTACCTCATCCAAATTTTTCATAGAGCAGCTGAGGGGCCTAGGACATTAGGAAAGAAGGTTGGGCCTGATAGTAGAAAATTTTCGGGGGCTTCTGGCCTATTCTTGACAGTTTTAATTTACTTTCTTATACAATACCTGCATGAGTATCCTAAATTGTGCTTATTTTTTCCCAATTTGGGCGAATAAGTTTTTGAAGGGGGAAACAGACTTACGCCTATACCCAACTGAATTTACTCCCGAAATCAGGAAACTCTCCTTACACTATCAATAGCAACCATCACACTGAGAACGCGAAATTGAACATTAACGTTTAAAAACTGTACTCAAAAATGCACTTCAAACTACTACCAACATGTGCTGTTTGAACTATAACGTATACCATAGTTCAAAATTTGGTGTATTGTCTCTATTGCCATAGAAAGGGGGCGACGATGGAGTTATTTGATTACTGAGGGGGCGACAATCCAGAAAAGGTTGGGAATCGCTGATCTAAGGGACACCCTTTTAACTATCTTGTACTTTTTGCTTGGTGTAGAATTACTGGATCGGGGCGAAACATACATAGTTCTGAAGGGGCACAGTAGTTACAGGTCACATCCTACAGTTTAATATAAGAAATCACAGTAAGCCCCAACTACCTGTTAAAAAGCTTAATCACAGTTAAAGGGTGTTTAGCACGATACTGAAGAATAACAATCACTTACCATTTGAAACATCCTTTCAACGCTCTGAGAGTGAAGTTCGTGGCGACAGATCCTTTCGGAACAAAAGGTAACAAAATCTGTGGAACGTTAAGAAGGTTTTCTTGATACTCTCCTGCGGCAAAGCGGCGTGCATTCGTCAACACGAAAAGAAATATTAGCTTACAAACAACTAACCGAACAGGTGAATAAGCCATTTTCTGTGGGTGAAATGTTGTAAGCAGCATGCGGAAAGAAGCCTCAGTTTCAGATTTTTTTGAAAAGTTTCGCGCCATCAACAGATAAAACACAGGGATACAGCAGATACCACCCTATGCCTAGGGAAAGTGATGACGTCACAAATCAAAAGTGTTAGAAATAGTACAATCTGACTCCAGATATCGAAACTCAAAAACCTCTGGTCAAAACTCTGTTGATATTCCTTCGTTCCTTAAGGTAGGAACCAGCATTAAACAGTAGGGTTTTGTTAGAGAGATTAAAAACTTTAAAACCTGACATTTCCAGGTTGGGAAAGGGCATCACTTTCGACTTTGGCCATTGACGTTCTCGTTAAAAGGGTAACATGAAAATTGAGCTTTTTCCCTTAATTCAAAAATGTTCAAAATCGTGACGTCACACTTTCCCACCGCATTCATCCCTGAAAACAAGGGGTCAGAGTTTATTCGGGTGTGGGCTACAAAATATATCGGTCAAAAATTTCAATCAATGTTTATTTATGGAAATGGTTTACAAAGACTGGACAGAAAGTGCGATCTAATTTCCTCTTGGCTTTGGAAGTGCTATAATTGTTGTTGATCTAGAACTTCAAAAAGCATAAGGCGACATTTTCAGTTTTCAGCTAGCTCTACAGCCATTGCAAAAAGCTAAAATAGGAAATCCACAAAGAAGCAAACAAAAGCTTTCAGATCTGAAGAAGGCATCAAATATTAGCATGATTTCGGGTTAAAGACTGCAACCATTGTACGGAGGAAACAATGGAGTTTAAAGAGGAAGACGGAGTGATGAAGAAATAACTAGATATAAAAGCATAAGGTTACCAAAGAGCTATTTGCAGAGAGTAATCATGTATAGCCGGAGAAAAATTGGAAGAGCGAATATAATAATCAAAGACAAACAGAACTCATACAGGCATCTATTGAAAATTTATCAGGAAGGCGGAAACAAATAATTTATATGGTAACGATTTGCACCTTATGACGCTTTCACATCACTCACCAATCTTGTTTGCTGGAGGGTAAATAATAGCGACGTGACAATGCTCTAAATGTCCAATAACGAGGAGTTATATGTGTATATGTTTTGTGCGTGACTTCACTTTCGTTATGTTAATTAAAGATATGTGGCGTACTTAAGATGTTGCAAAGTTATGGTCCTTAACGGAAGGCACCTATCTCGTAAACGGAAATGACTCAAGAAGGATAGGACAGTCTCTTCAGATCTTATTGTTGGACATCGATTGCAAATAGTGTTCCGGGTTATTGCAAACAGTGTCATCAGCTATGTGCAGGGGAATGGGTACATCAATGAATCCGTACAGAAAGCAGGAGTACCAGAGTGCATTGTGCATGCGCATGTATATGAGAGAGGATCAATCAAGTGAAGAAGGAGAAGGTAGATATGACATTGATGTGGTTTGATCTTGTCAATGTGCACGTCTCAGCATGACAAAGATTGATAGCGATAGCATTGGATTTTTGTTGGATCCCAAACACGGTGAAGAACATGATGCTAGGGTATTATCAAGAATAAAACATAGGGTTTACCACTGAAAGCTTCTCAATAGATTGGTAGAACTAAGAAGTAGATGTTACTGCAGGCTGCGCGATATCTGTAGTCTTATTTCAAATTATGAAATCGTCATCATCGAGTCAAGTCGAGCGTACTCGGACTTTTTTGACAATTTTCCTCCACTCTTCCGTTCCTTCATTGCTATCGCGAGTTTTTCCTTTCTTAGATTGGTATCCCTGTTTACTTGCTGCATAAATGTTGTAGATAGGTGACCTCTTGATTAGATATAAAATATCTTAAAATCAACAAACTGTGACAGGATCTTGGAAAAGACACAATTAACGGTAGTCATTGATTGGCCCTTTGAATGAATTGAAGAAGTCCTCGCTTACGTATATGACCTCATTAAGCGGTAAGGAATGAAGTTCACATAACTCAAGAAGTACCATATTTATAAAGGGAAAGCAGAGTAGAGCAGAGCAAAGATAGCCTCAAGACGAGGCCTGAGATGACACCAACAATTAAAGAAGTACTTGTGAAGAATTTGGGAAGGTGGTACAATGGTACACCTTGAACAGCTTGAACAGTAGAAGTCAAGGAGCGAGGATAAAGCATCAGGTGGAGGAACGATTAAAGGAAGTAGACAAGACTAAACTGTCTGTAAAAATGGAAATGCTGGCGTCTACAGCATAGTTTGTAATCTCGTATAATATGGCCTGTAAAGATGCATGAGTTATCATTGACCGCAGAAGCGGAAATCAAGAAGCAGCGTGGGTTATATACGCGAAAACGTTTCCGGCTACCAAGGAAACTGAACAGTACTGTAACATTTGGAAAGAATAAGCAGATACAAATAAATTGCCCTTTACATCAATTGTTGGGGAATACAAAGCTGCAAAAGTTTTCAAGTGACGATGCTCTAAATGTCCAGTAACAAGGATTTCAAAGGCGATCCAACTTAAACACGTACTGAAGGAACTTGGAAAGCGGGATAAGCAATAGAGGATCCAATCAGCACCTTGAAGCATGCAGATTGTCATAGAGCTCTTCAAAAAAAATCACGAGCGGTATTCGGAAAGTAAAAAGGTTGGAGTCTTCTTGCGTGAGTAGCATTAGGAAGAAGAGAGATGCAGTTGTGCCGTAGACTAGAAAACAAGTAGAAGGGAACCGATACCTGCATTTTATAAGTTCTCATCAACAAGAGCAGTGCGTAAGGTAGGACAAGTTACATAGTAAATCAGAAAGTTGGATGGACCTGGACCTGTGAGAGTACAAGGACATCCTTGTTGATAAGAGCAACTTATGACGCTTTCACATCACCCACCAATCTTGTTTGCTGGAGGGTAAATGATAACGAAAAATATAAATCTTGAAACGAGGAGCACGAAAGTATATTCTGCCTAACTGTAAACTCGCACTGAGGAAACGTACGTGTTTAGACAACCATTTGATTGTAGTAATAGATAACATGCCCTTGCAGCTTCAGCAATGGCAAACTTCCTTGCGTGGAAAAGATAATGAAGATGAAGTTCACCCAGAAAGAGTCCAATATTTGGTGAGGAGATATCCAATTAAAACAAGTTGTAAAGAAACGTGGAGTGACAGTTGGAAGTTGGCTGGAGAACTGGCTGTAGGGGGATCCTTAGTGCTTTTGCTTGTACAAACACAGCAACGACCAGACAGTTTTGCTGAGCAACGAAAGGAAAAAGAGTATCATACTAGAATTCACATTACTCTGGAAAAATTATTGGTAACTGCAGAAGAAGGAAAAGGAAAAGAGGCTGCAAAGTATGAAAGCGACTTGGTTGTTGAGGCTCAAGGGTACGTAGAGCAAAATCTGGAAACATCTTTAGCTACCATGTCCGTTGCACAAGCACAGAGTTTGGAAAACTCTTCATTGGTCTATAGGAAGCAGCTGGAAAACATCACTGGGTTTCGGTGAACAAACATGATAAGAGCCGACCCTGACAATCACATGAGTTAGTAGCACGCTAGAGAATTTGAAATGCAACGTGGATAGCGGCTTACTGGCATAAAGGATGCTTAACATCCGGTAATGGATTGGACAGTGTCGAGAGAAAGTCAGAAGGTATATCTTAGATGCACACCGGGGTTTGACTATATTGGATTACCCTTGACATTGGATAGGTCGTAAGTGCCAGTTTGTGGATATCAGTTTGCAGCTGTCGCGTAAAACGTGATTCGAGATTAACTCAAGCCATAAAAAAATACGCCATCTTGGCCAATTGTTGTAGCTGGAGATCCCAATAGTAGTCCAGTGGTGGAAAAAAGGGGTGAACCTTAAACTAAGTATGCTAAAGCTATATTTGGTACCGTTCGAAGTGCAATTTTATGTAGTTTTACCAAAAAAAGCCCACATAAGTCCTCTTGGGGAAAAATTTTATGGCCCTTACAGTAGGCGGCCCTAAATCACGAGGTGTTTTTTCCTAAGAGATATGGCGTGTTCCTATGGTCTCTTACGCCCTCGCGGTTTTTAAGTCCTCGAGATGTAAAGTCTATGTGTGTTATGACTGGTGTGACTTGTGATTGGATTCGGGCCCATATGCTCGCAAGGACATCCAACCTCTTTTATGGCAAAATAACGATGGACGTGGAGGGGCATGATCACCAATGTCGATATGGAATATAAAGGAAGGGAAGACTGTCAGACAGAAAAAAATTCAAAAAGGTTTGTTATTTAACTTTTATGACACAATAGAATATTCCTTTACTTTTTCTTATAATTATTTCTTTGTCATGTCGTTGCCGTATGTGCAATGTCCTCCTATCCTTAATCTGGTAAAAATTCAAACTGTACAAGAATCATACGTACATAGAGGTATCCCTGACATGGAGTCGTCGCCAGAAGTCTCTTAGTTTACTTCTCTTCTTCTTCTGAATTTTTTTAAGACGAAGAATCTCGGCATTATATAAATCTTTTGAATAAGAGAAAAATATCTTGTTATCTTGCATTATAGAGATTTTAGAATCTACATCAAATGTCTGGTTTGAAATATCTTTCAGCTTCTTTTCCACTATCTCCAAGGAATCAGCTAAATGTTGATGCTCCTCTTCTTGTGAAATCTTGTTAGAGTCTACCTCGATCAGCTTGCTCTCTTGCTCCTTATGATTCTCGTTATCGCTATTTAGTTTGCTTTGTAAATCCAAGCATCTCAGCTGTTCTTCTGTGCGCTTGATATCCAACTTTCTTATCATTGAAGACTGCCGAGCTAAAACGTAGCTCAACTCATTTTCCTGATGTTTCGAAGCACTATTCCTCTCAAGTAAAAGGCTGACATAACGAGACAAGATGTCGATGGTACTATCTTCAGTTTTATGCAAATGGAGAAAAGAGTCGTTGTCTGCAATTGCGTCACTGCCTTTCTTGGTGACCTCACCACTACTTTGTTTGGGGTCCTCACACCCATTAACTTTGGTGTCACGATCATCTTTCCGTTTGGTGTCCTCATCACCACTTTGTTTACTGCCCTCATCAACAACCTGTTTAGGGTCCCTATTAACACACTCTTTGGTATACTGATCACCCCTCTCTATGGTGTATTGATCACCGCTCGCTATCATATACTCATTACAATAATCCTGCGTTCCGTCATCGTCCGACCATTTTGCATCCTTGGCATTATACTCTTTCATACCTTCAGTGCCACACGGTCCACTGCAATCCTTTTCATGCTTTTGCCATACACAAAGTGGTATCTCCAAGTCTTCCTGCTCGATTAAAAAATGCGATATCTTAAAATCTGCTCCTTCCTCTTTTTCTTCTTTTGCCAATATCGACTTCTTCACTTCACCAATCTCGATGCTTATATTGATGCTTTCCATCTCCACTTTTGCCAACTTATCCTTAAATGATGTCATATCCTTCTCGATACACAAGTTTTGCTTTTGAATCCTATACACACCAGAAAGAGCATCCTGTGCAATTGAGATGTATCGTTGAATTTCCGCTCTCGGAGAAACTTCATCTGAGTCCGTCAGATCTATCCTAAGTTCCATCAACGCCGAAAGCCGTGGAATACTCTTAATTTCTTTAAAGTTTGCCCTCAAGCTGCTCTCTCTTAATAAAGACAAACATTCCTCCATCTTTTGGCATCGTGATTCAAAACTTAATAGCACTTGGAGCATCATCAGGTACTTCTGATATTCCTGTTTATAACTCTGAAGTACAGTACTGCGTTTCTGATCATTGCCAAGCGATAACGACGAGACAGTCCCAGTACTATCGCTATAGATTAGATCTTGGCTATTGTTATTCCCGTTCTCCAAGATGCTGAAGAAGAGACCACTTTTAGAGGAAAATTCCGATCGCGAGCGTACGAGACATACTCCGCTATCGTCCGAGGTAGCACACGGTGGTGGCTTTTTCCTAGGGAGCGAAACTTTACGAGGATGTGGAAGAGCGACTGCAGACTTCATTGTTACTCACCTCCAGCTGATTTTGCTACACATGAAATATTGCCAGTCAGTATGTTCGAATCGGAGTGAAGTGGCTTTCTGTGCTGCATTCAACTTACCGGGAGAAGATTGAGCAGAAAATGTGATTTCACGCAATTCGTATGATCATAAATCTGACGTCATTAATCAATAAAACGTCACAGATCCTTGTGAAATTGAATAGCGCATGCCTACTTCCAGAATTGATAAAAAATTCTAGTCCTCCAAGTTTTTGAAATCATTGCCTATAATTAAGTGCTTACCATAAATTAATATACGGATGTGTTTTTGGAAGCCTAATCACAACAGACTTTGTTTCGTTCGAGAGTATTATTCAAGTGATACCAAAGTGTATTGATCATTATCTAAACATTAGTTCTTCAGTCAATTAGCCAATCAGAGATCTGACTGCTAGATTGGTGATTGGCTAATTTCAAAACACAGTTTGGTATAAGTTTTATTGATTTCTTCCTATCTCAATTCTGACGATTTTGTAGTCTGAGGAGTGTCAGACGAAAAAGGCTTTTCAGTACTAAAATGTTTTCGCTATTTCGTGCAGTTTTACTTAAATAGCCTAGGATGTATTTTTCTACCGCAACATTTGTGACATCTAAAACGCCATACAATTTTGAATGAAATTCTGTAATATTGAACAATGACCCCAGCTCCAAACCCCTGCTGTATGTTGAGGAGGCCTATGACTTGCATGACCCTGAATGATGCATAATTCATGTTGAATGTTTTGACTAATCGACCCGCAAATATTTCTTAGGCGTTCCTTGCAACAAGTGTTTTCTATGCTTTGGCCTTTTACACTTATTTACTGTTTTGTCCTAAAGGGGAGATTTCTTAGTACCATAGATCTGAATAAATGTACAGTCAAACCTGACTAAAGCTGACACCTGCAGTTCCTGTAAAAGTGTCCGCTACTACCAGGTGTCCGCTATATAAAGGTTGTCAATATTTCGCGAAGAAAAGGAAAAAAGGATTTTAGTATAAAGTATATATTCGACGACTGTATTTCAAACAAAATCGTCGGCCTTGTGCCGTTCAACTAGAGTTAACTTGCCTCCATGTTTATTAAGGTTCCAAAAATTGTATCCCTGCGACAGTTATA
>JAAAKL020006338.1:0-18122 GCA_010016065.2 Carybdea cf. marsupialis auct. non (Linnaeus, 1758)
GGTGCCTGGCCGGTAACCTCGTAGTTCTTCCAAATTCTCACTTAAAGCTTTTCCTCTCAGCTCTTGTTAAACGGGGTGATTTTTTAGGAAACACATTTTGGTGTACCCATATTGCCACATTTTGTGAAATGTCGTTTCGTTTGGTGACAATTGCTACTCCTTCTGTGCTTCTTTTGTGGAAATCTTGTTTTCTTTCCTCTATTGTGTTGCCATTGACTTATACCTCATTGATAATAAATTAAAGTCATTGCATTTGTCTTTAGGCAAATGGAAATTCACTTCCGTCAAGCCGTTTACAAACTCGTCAGTTAAAGTCATTTGACACTTTTTCTCTCTAGTAATTTCAAACTAGATTCTGTTATCTTATTCCTGTCATTTTTATTTTGTGTGCACAGATGCGACGATCCCGAAGTGGACGACTTTGGTAACAAGTGGAGTTTAAGTGCCATGCTTAGATTCTTGAAAGAAGACGGGGTTGATACAGAAAGTAAGTTGGGCTGTTGGTTATATAATAGACAGAATACTTTTCTTTAGATTGATACAAATTTTAAATAAAAATATAGTTGATTAGATTTTATCCTAGTAAGAGAAGATGAGTCCTAAAGAAGTGTAGCTGTAGGTCTGTTCTTCTGACGTACTTAGATGACATGCGACGCCTCTTCAGACCTGTTTCTCGTTATTTATTTTGTTGCGAGTTGAAAGAACGTTTTAGAGACAGGGTTACAGTTGGGAGATGCCTCTATCTATCTTTACCTATCTCCACAAACTGCCATGTTTGGTGCAGTGAGTTGAATAACAAATTTCTTAGAGTTGTGGTTACAAGTGGGAGAGAGCTCTACCTGTCCCTAGCTTTAGAAGCTACCATGTTTTGTTGCATTGAGCTACCTGAAAAATCGAATCACAAGTGAATTACTAGTTATCCGTTGCTGTGGTATTTTTTTACTTTTATTTGGTATTGGTTTTGCGATAATGTATAACATCGATTTTATCAGTTTTCTGTTCACATAACTTAATGGTGTCCGTAGGCAGTACAAATATATATATGTATATATGTATATATGTATATATATATATATGTATATATATATGTATGTATATGTTTTTAGTAGTATGCTTTAACGTATACATAATGGTTTAACCTATATATATGTGTATATTATTCATTTTATACATATATATATGTATGTATATATAACTCCTTTATTCCTTTAGCGCTTTTTCTTTGGTCTGCATCTATGCATGTGCACTCTCGCTGATGGATAATCATCTGTATTAGTCTTAAAACTAACTTTATATATCATGTATGTATATATAGATATATAACTCATTAAAATACGCAGTTTCCTTGACGTTTCAATATTATTTTTAAAAAAATTGTCGGATCCCAAAATCCAAGAAGTCAGAGTACTAGTGTATTCTTTTTTTTTGTTTAATAGTACTTGTAGGAAAGATTGAAGAAGTCGTTGTAAAAGCAATCCTGTCCGTGGAGATGTCAGTTGCGAACGCCTTTAGAATGTTTGTGCCAAGCCGCTGGAATTGTTTTGGTAGGTTGCATAGTCTTTGCAGGATCTTTTTGACGTGAACCTTAGAACGGTAACCTGCCGGTAACTCCAACAATAGACTTTTTCACATTGTTAGGTCTTGCAAGTGAATTTCTTCAAAACGTTCCTTAAGAAGGACACCCTAAGCACTAAATAGAGTTCACAGAGGTATTTTCCCATGATTAAAAAATTATTTTTGTGCATGTCTTTATCTACGTTTATCTGGAAGGTTTTTCCGTAGTATGTGCAATATCCTAGTGACAGTTTTTGCGATTCAAGTGATTGCCTTCTGATGGATGATCTGACCCCGAGGACCGGTATGACCCCTTGAACACTAAGCTCAGCTGTCAGTTTCTCATAGAAGTGATAAGTGTACTGTTATCAACAGAGGAGTAGCCATGTTGAAAATGTATTTGCAGACGAGTCCAAGTTCTGAGGGCTATATAGGTCATCTTGGTCTCGGGGAATATCTGTAAAAGAGCAAGATAACGATGTGGTCTTATCGATCCAGAGAGTCATATCTGTCTAGAACGATTTGTTTCTCTTTATCTCGGATAGATTTGTCTACCTGTTTGAAAAGGGATCAGATAGAGTGTGTACATAGGCAAGCGAACACTATCTGATTTGAATTTTATTTTATTTAATGATATAATATGCGCAGAAGATGTTTAGAGAGATTGGGTGCTGTATCAATAGAAAATCAAGCAAGGGCCGGTTTTCTCGGTTTTTCGGACAGGTGATTTATAAGCTTGCACTAATTTCAGTAGCATAGTCTGAAAGTATGTATTATTGAATTTATTATATGATGCCTAAAAACCCTAAAATGACCACGCTTTTTGCTAAGGACCTATTAGTATATTTAAGTGCAAAGCTAATTAAGAATGTTGATTGCACTGAATGTTAATCCATGTTAATTAAGACTAAAAGATAAGGTACTGCTATAAATGCCGCATTTAGTTTTTTGTTATCCTACTATTTTATGGAGTGCACTTTTATCCAAGCCAAGTCCTTCCAAAAAAACATGCTTGGTACATCTCATAGGCTCAAGGAGTTTATTTGACGCTACTAAATCTACCTTCACCATGCTTGGTTTTATGTAATTGACATTTAATCCCAACCAGGATTAAATGCCTAGACACATGGTATGGTGAGATGTTTCTGTAGAGGCACATGCACTCTATATTAACACTAGGTTCCCTGCTTTTTTACTACGTTTAAATGTACCAGTATGCACACTGATCGAATGACTGCATGCTCACAATCGTTCACATTATATTGCTTAGTATATCAGGAGCTATACCTTTTTCTACCATTTATGTTTTCTCTTAGAGCTATTTGGATTCGATATACTGGTGGACGAAAACCTGAAACCTTGGCTCCTGGAAGTTAATCTCTCGCCATCTCTTGCATGGTATGTATAGAAATAATAGCACAGCTGTGTGTTGGCCAGTCAGTGAATTGATAAGTTATCATCTTCAGTATTTTTAGCGTTTGGTAATAAGCGTTATCGTTAATTAAGGATAAGATGCGAGCTAAATTTATTACCTTATAGCCGTACCACATTGAAAAGGGTCCTGTTCACGCTGCGTACATAACTACATGTCCAGTACATTTCATTATGGAATTTGAAAATGTTTACTTCATGAAGCGTTTAACGTCCAGGGCAGTAGTCAGGTCCACTTATATGCAACATGTTGTGACATGCTTAATAATGGAGTTACAGTTAAATTGCCATGTCACAAAACGATAAACTAGTTTTTCATTATATAAGAACATTGTAGTCCTTGCTTTTGAAATATAATCACAAATTAAAAGCAGCAACTTTCCCAATTATAAGGTACTTATCAAACCTTTTCAAGTCCGCAGTATGCAATCGATCAATGGTTTTGGTTTGTGGAAGGGTTCACAAATTTTTAATCAAGGCTGTGATAGACTTTATTAAAGTGACTGTGGTACCGGTAGTTTCTACACTGTCAGGGGTCCTAGGCTAGGGTCTATGTGGAGGGAAAGTGTGACGTCACGATTTTGAAAATATTTGAAAAAATGCTCAATTTTCATGTTGCCTTATTAGTAAGAACGTCAATGCCCAAAATTTAGTTGCCCTTTTCCATTACTGAGATATCAGCTTTCAAAATTTTAAATCTCTCTAACAAAACCTTATTATTTGATGCTTTTCCTATCGTACGGAACCAAGTTATATCAACAGAGTTTTGACCGGAGATTTTTAAAATTCAAACGCCTTTAGTTTAAACACTGTGTACATTACATGTCTGGTGTTTTGCAAAACAGACTGTTCCAGGGTTTCCTTTAGATACCTGGAGTCAAATCGTACTATTTCCAAAACGTTTGATTTGTCACGTCATCACTTTCCCACTGCATGAAGAGGAACTTCACTATTAGCGAGATTACTTACTCATTTATCTTAAATGCATGTGTTGGGAGAGTTTTCAATCTATTAAACACATATGGTTAAAAGAGTTGACAACTTATTTCTATGTATCACGAGGAGTGCGTAAGAGGTAAACACTTATTGATTGGTACTTGAACAGAAGTAAAGGTTGCATTTGTGTTTTTTATTGTATTTTTTAAATACAGTCATATGCTACTCAATGAATATAGTTAGGTTTGATTTATCACTATGACATCTCTTGTATTGGTTATTGATAGCCCCTAATACTTATCTAAGATGAAAGAAAGAAGAGAGAAAGTCGGTGTTAATATGTAAACTGGTTACATGGCTCACTTTTTCGCTTACTTGGTCAAGCACTCTTAAATGCTAAAATATATCAAATTCAAACATATATCTGAAAACCTTAAACTATTGTCTCAAATATTCACTCACACTAACTAATTCTCGAGCACCGTGCGGTGCGTAGAGCCAACTTGAAACACAAGTGCTCGCCAGTGCTGACGATCGGCGGCGAGTTGCTCCGCTTGAGATAGAGGCACTCCACAGGATCGTAGATCTTTGGCGACGACATCGAGCCATCGAGTGCGAGGTGCGCCTCGTGGGCGTCTCCATCTTGCTGCAGACGGACTAAAATCCAGGACCGCGCGGGTTGGATGACTAGGAGGCAGGCGTAGGATATGTCCATACCATCGCACCCTTCTTTGAGCGGTTAAAACTGATACTGGAGGTCGTTGCGTCCGCTCACTTAGCTCGTTATTCGTGAGGTGCTGCCACCAACGAATTCCTGCAATTCTTCTACGTGCTCTACTATCGAAGCCGTTTAAGCGCGTTGTTAAGGTTAACTACAAGAGGGCAGTATTTCCTTGCCACTCAGTTTAACTACTGCAGTTTACTCATTTGTCTATTTCTACGTTAATTCTGTTTTAGCGATGCACCAATGGATCTCAAGATAAAATCAAGCCTGATGTCCGATGTTTTCAACATCACTGGTAATTTTCTCTACTTCACATTTCATAAATTTTCCTGATTCTCCTTAACAGTTTAAGCCAGATTCGTTTGCAAATCGTTACCAGTTATCTGCGGTATTGGATAGTGTCAATCACCCTGGTGTATCGAATCTGCCTCGGTTGGACTCTGTTAATGGATACGTTCTGTAGGCGCTACACAGTGTTTTTACTCGCACTGTCTTTTATTCTATCTCTGCTACCGAGATATCTATTAACAGCGGGCGTTGTAGAGCGCTGTAAAAGTATCTTCTTCAAAATCTTGCTAAAGTTTTTTCAAAGTGGTAGGATTCTATGCCACCATCACTGCGGTATGGTTTTATCAGAGTGGTAGTAGACACAGTTTTTCGTGGATAGTGTTTGTACCATTTAATGGAAGAAACATGTGGTGTGAAAAGTATCCGTGTCTTATAAATGACCTAATGACGGGGTTAATTTGCTTCCTACATTGTACATCCCCTGGACGACGATAACATTTCCAGCAACATAATGGGATAGTTTTAACAGGTTTAAACTTAAGTGGTTGTGAAACTAAAGAATGTAACTATACTTTCTTATTTCTTCTTTAAGCTGTTTCCTATGTATTATGGTAATTTTTTATTAATTTCTTTGAATTAGGTATTGTTGCGCATGATCCTGTTGTGAATCCAGCAAGAAGGGGAAAGATAGTAGATCCAAAGGTAAGAAGATGTAGCACATTTGTGTAGATATTTACCCTGTTTTGAAAGTTTGTCGTTGGACAAAAGTTTCAGATGACTGTGCTACCTAAGCCTGGATTCATCAACTCACATAACTATCACTGGTGACATTTTCATTTGGAACTTACCTCTTGCTTCTATCAGTGAAGCTAGACAATTTTTGTTATACTATAGGCCCACTATTAACCCATAGTTGTAGGTAGTTAGTTAGCTAGACGTATGCATTCTTTCGTTCGTTAGGATTGGAGGTCATCCTGGAGGTCATTCTGCCGCCAAAGCTTGTTTCCCACCTCATGAACCATTCTACAAAAGCAATAAGGAAGATCAGTTTTTGGAATGGGGAATTACAAGAACACATTACGCTGCCGTTAAGTGTCGAGATATTTTCGACAATGGTAGCAAAACCATGCATAAAATTGCTGGTTTCAACTGCCCTCGGTTTTTTGGTATTTTAAGTTTTTTCTTTAATTTCAGAAACTACGATCACTGTCAGCACATCCAGGGGACACAAATTTGGTCACGAAAGTTATTTCTCAAGCAAAAGCGAATCTAGGTCTAACGAATGAAGAATCGAAACTGCTCCGAGAGACGAAAGAAGAATATAAACGTCGGGGTGGACTTGTACGAATATTTCCAACTCCAGAATCGTGGGATCTGTATGGGTAGGTTATTACCGCGAATATTGTATGCATATAACGGTAGCATGCTGATTTCAACAAGGTCAATTTTAATGTCGAGAGTACTAACTGTAAAAAAATTGAGTTTTGTTGCTATCAGTTTAATTCAACTAATGCGAAGGGAAAGTGTGACGTCACGATTTTGAAAATGCTTGAATAATGGAGAGGTACTCAATTTTCATGTTGCCCTATCACTAAGAATGTTAATGGTTAAAATTGAGAGTGATGTCTTTTCCCAACACGGAGATATCAGGTTTCGAAGTTTTGAATCTCTCTAATAAAACCCTCTTATTTAACGCTGGTTCCTAACTTAAGGAGCCAAGGAATATCAACAGAGTTTTAGCCAGAGATTTTTAAGATTCAAACGCCTCTAGTTTAAACACTATATACAATACAAATCTGGTATTTTAGGAAACAGCTTATTTCAGGGATCCCTTTAGACATGTGGAGTCAAATTGTACTATCTCCAAAACGTTGGATTTGTGACGTCATCACTTTCCCTCCGCATAGGCTAGAATACAAGAAGTTT
Organism: Carybdea cf. marsupialis auct. non (Linnaeus, 1758); assembly: GCA_010016065.2. Taxonomy (NCBI): domain Eukaryota; kingdom Metazoa; phylum Cnidaria; class Cubozoa; order Carybdeida; family Carybdeidae; genus Carybdea; species Carybdea cf. marsupialis auct. non (Linnaeus, 1758). The sequence continues at coordinate 6,860 of JAAAKL020006338.1, forward strand.
AATTTGATATGTCTGAGTTTGAGACTTTGTCTTCATGGAAATGAGGCCATTTGTTCAGAGGGTATCTACCTTTGTCAAATGGCAACGGCTAAGATTCACTTAATATATTCTGTAATCGTTTCGGACGAAGCAAAATAAAATTACCGTGCTGAAGTTATTATCCGAATCAAAGGCCATTTTGACGTAAAATTGAATAGACCAAGTGTTGTGCAGTCTGATTTTGGAATTCCCCTCTTCTTCTTTTAGCGTTGACTCTTCTATCCATAATGCAGATATCTATTCTTCCCTACATCTTCTAGTAATAGAACTGCAACTTTACTTTGACTATTATCATTACTGCCATTATTAAAAATCTTTAGTACTTAACTTCCTGTAAACATCTTCAAGTGTGTCCAAACTACCCTTTGCCCCTCTGTCGAAAAGTACGTTATCGACCTGAAAATTTATTTCCACATAGTTGTGTGGTCTTTGCCAAACAAAGAACCAATGATAGTATCACATCGTATAGAATTGTCCAATTGCAGCACTCAAGAACTGCCATCTGGGGAAATAAAATATATAATTAAAAACATTGTATCCAACCTTTCTGCAAACACATCAACATATTCTTCATTTATAGATGTTCATGGATAAGCTAGCGCATGCGCACTGTTTAATTTTTGTTGCCGGTCTCAAATGTATAGTGGAGAGGTCAGTTACAGTGATCCAGCTGACTGTATATTTTGAAACAAAGTTAGTGACATCAAATGAGTATAGTAGAGGTAAATACTCGGATCTTGAAATGGACCTCATCGATCAGACCATTACGGAATATTTTCGTAAAATGGTTACGTTTCCAATATACATCTTTGGCAGAAAAAACAAATGAGAAAATTCGTCTCTCAACGTCTGTACTTCCTGCAGCTTGGGACAGTAACCTTGGGTATTTGTCTATACCGTTCTATTTGGTTATGTTTTAGTACAGCATAAGAAGCTTCGATTTCACTATTTGTTTAACAGTACTGCGTGATGCCCTATACCATTGTATAATATGGTGCCCATTGATTACAGTAAAGGTGTAGGATCCCCAAACTCCGTATCAGTGTACTCTTAGGTTCTGGTCAAAAGGAGGGGCTGGAGTAATAGGGGGTTGGAAACCTTAGCGGATATCAATAATAGCGGGGTTGGAAATTCAGAAATAAAAAGAGCAAGTAAACTGTATCTGTGAACTTCAAGGTTATTCATCAAACAGAGAAGGTACTTACGCGACTATATATTGTCAAACACATCTAAAAAGGTTTGAAAATTTTTCCAGGAGGGGTCTTGAATAAGATTTTCCTGGGTGAAAATTTTCAAAAGACTAACGATCAGGAGGAGACGATTATTCGAAACTCGAGAGTAGTTGGAATAACAACAGTGGCTTCCCGCACTTTATTTGCCCCCTGAGAGCCTTGAGATGACTGAGACACCACAAACTACTTACTTTTTACGTTACTAATTGCAGATACTCAAGACGTTTGTTCCACGAAACAGCGAAAATATTTTAGTACTGAAAAGCGTTTTTCATCATCAGATTGTGCGAAATTGTATACGGATAACCGTTTTCGTATAATAGGAAAAGCATTCAGTTCCGCTTACACTTTGTACTCTGAGAAGTGTCAGGTAAAAAAAAATATTTTAAGCACTAAAATGTTTTCTCTATTTCGTGCAGATTTTATAGCATGTTTGCATTCAATTTATCACGAACCGCTTACGTTTTGTGTATAGCTCCCACAATTTTGGGGAGCTATACACAAAAAAGCAAAGAACTTTTCCATCCAAACACATCAAACTCTTAGTAACTGTGAAAAGGTCTTTTACTTTATCAACAACTGTAACTGTACTAGTACATTCCTTACATACCCATTTAATCAAATATGATTGTATGTAAATATAATGTAATATGCTCATTGCACATTTGCTACAAAATAATACGCCTTGTCTACCATTTCTACATCATGCATCTGTAATCTTTAGTTTTTGTGAAGAGGGTATTAAAACACCACATCGTAGCACAGGAAACCGGTACATATGCGGTAAACTTCTGCTGGACAAAATTGCCGGACAGGAACCACGGAATTACGAAATTTGAAAATGTCATGGACAGTGTCAAAGAAGCATCTCTTAAAATCGTTTTTGAATTCTCATTTGCTTATGTTACGATGATTAAACGCTTCATTATAACATTATAACAGCAAACTTTGTGCTCGTTTTGATTGCAGAAATCTCCATGAGCAGCAGTCTCGTAATAACAAGATGATCCATTCAAGGCTTTTCCCAGACCAGTAAGTTTTATCTTGTGACTATGCAAAGATCATTTCATTCTATTTTCTAATGGTTGATTTGAGTTGAAGCTTGATATGCGCAGAAGTAGAAATAGATAAATGCGTAATGAGGGTAATGGAATTTAATTTTTGGCGTCTTTAAGTACTATGAAGGCAGAGAGATGAACTTGATAATAAATTTCTAGTTAAACGCCGATAGACGTCAAGGTGATGACGTGACAAAATTAGTGCGGAGTGAAGAATTTTTACCGACGTACGACCGCAATATTTTGGTCGCATATCTGCATTTTAATGGATTCTATGGGAGTCTATTTCTTTTTATTTCTATAAGGTTCTATATCTCTTTCTGTTATATGTTAAGTCTCTTTTTTCTGTATTACGTTTTGCTGCGGCTCAGTAGAGATGTGAGGGTATCTATTTAGTAAGACGGTGCGGGCATAACACGCTTATCTTACTTTTAAGACAAACACCTTCTGAACATCTGCACTCTGCTGTTCCATTGTTTTAGCTTCACTAGCGAGGTTGGCTATTCCCTTCGACAGTAGCATGCACGTGAAGCTTCCACATATCAGCCGATGCTTTCAAACTGCACCAGTGCACGCTTTGATAACGTGTATTTTTTATTGCGTTTATTATTAATTGCTCTTTTACTAACATTACTTCGACAGAGAAGTAACGTACCCACCAACTATCATAATCACTTAAGAAAGCACTTTAGTTTACACGTAAAGGTATAATACAGTTCTTGCGCTTACCCAAATTTGCTGCCTTTTGAAACTCTCTTCTAATGTTGAGTAAATCCATCAACATTAATGGGGAGATCTGCCATCTGGAATGTAGGATTCCTGTTTATATTCAACAAGGAACGATAGTAGTATAGATTTCATGATTATAATCGACTATAAAATGCACAAGAAGATTTCATAAGAAGGTTATGAGACAGGTATTTTGGAAAGAATGCATACCATTTAACAGTTTAGATCAACTTTTGACCTTATTTATACACCGCCACTATTTTGTAGGTGGAGATCGGTGCCACAAAGGCCTGCATCTGCTACAACAATGGCTGCCGTTCGGTAGGTTGATAAAATCTCTATCTATTCTCACTCTATATTTGAATCGAGTTTCTTTGAGTATATATCGTAATTCAAATGTTCAAAGAGGTGCCTCTATTTATGATAGCTCAAGTATTCTTTGCACATCATCAAAACCGGAACATCACTATTGCTCCTAGAAAGGATATTTTGTACAAGATCTTTGATATGTCGATTAAAATATATTGTTTCTTTCCTTGGTTAGAAGTGTATCTTGTTTTGTATTATTTCTGACTAAACTTTGTCACTATTTTACTGCATTGCTAGATTAACAGACAACCTGGTGTTCTGCAAGGCGAAGCCAGTAAGTTTAATTCTTTGGTCTATTATGAGACTTGCTGACTTTTATGTGTTGGCTATGATTCAGATTGCCTTGCTCTAACTTTCATTGCTATTAAGTTCATTGCAGAACAATTTTGTAAAGGTGTAAACTTAAGAACTAAATTAGAAGCGAGAAAACGGTAGTCTAAACATCGTAAAGTTAGAATTGTATAGCCTTGAATGATCAACATGTTTGAGCCCAATGGCCAGATGTTGATTATTGTGGTCGTGTGTTTGATCTTTCAACTAAAAGGCATTACTGATGTTAATACCCTACTTACCAGCACTTAAGTGAAATCTCACTGTCTCGTCTCTTGAATCAATTCTAAGAAAAGAGAAATGATTACTAAGTATATTTATTTTTTTACGTATTTCCACCTAAGGAAAACAATAGCAAGAAAATAAAATAATAAATCTGCGAAAAAGATGGCTTCGTTCAAGGAATTTTGGGAAGTAATTGTAACCTATTTATTTGCTATCGAGAACATAAACAAAAAGAACATAAAAAGGCATTAAAAAGGTTCTGAATACCTTGTATTCATAGTGGCCCGTTTTTAGACGTGACAGCTGCAACAGTAATGAATTTGCAGCACCAACGAATTACAGATGGGGAAGGGAAGTCTCCTTGTAAATACGTATACTACAACGGACAGTGTTTTCCAGTTTTCTACCTGTAATCCCGTCCATCGATATTTTCCAGGCATTTTATGCGAGAGCAGAGTTGCCCACTTGTACATATATTTCAGAAAATCTATGCCATGTTGATGGCATTTTTAACAATTCTTGAGAACTACGCTAATGGGAAATAATTTTCTTGGAAATTTGGAATATAAAAGACAGTGAATATTACTTTGAGAGATAGTCTGACTGAAATTCAATTGCTGCCTATTAACTTGTGTGAACTCCAGTCACTGATCTCTAAAAAAGACTGGATCGAGCTTCCCTTTGTTCCCAACTACGAAAAAGTGTAGTCACGGGTACTGGTCCCCGTTAGTTAAAATAGCGCGGGAAAAGTCCGCCATGTTGCGAAACATTGTTTATTAGCTTTGTGTGATGGGAACTGAAATGGCGTCCAATGACTGACCTCACTTTCAGACGGAAGATGCTCTATCCAGTGTTTTTTAGAGATCAGTGAACTCCGGTGTAGTGAATTCTGTGTTAGAGGGGCCGTTCATGAAGACATCATTGGTCGCCACCAGAATTTGCCACTCCTGGGTCAGGCTATCTTGTTTTCACGCCATCTTGGAAAGAGGCAGGAGTCAATATATGTTTTATGCCGCTTTGATTAGGATCTGTCACATAGAGCTCCCAGTATTTCGTGTATCTGTTTGCGACGCTAGAATATGGCTTTGTAAGTGGGTAAGAATCTGTTAAGATTTATCGCTTGTTTGCTCTAGTAAACCAACTCTGGTTGCTTAGTATTTGAAGGGTGTGATGGGAAGGGGGTTATGTGCTTTAGGAAGACTTAAAAATTGCAAATGGATCCCTTTAGTAAACATAATAGAAGCATTAGGGCGTAAAAGAAATAGGAACCGAAGACTGTATTTGTCAGGATAATAATTTTGACGACCGAGTATGTCTTGTTCATAAAAAACTTAGGTATTGGCATCTACTTATTTTACTCCGTTTTACGCTAAGAAATATGTCATTTTCCAGATTAAGAGTTCCGTGTATGGCATGTGTCTACATGACCGGTACGCAATCTTTGAGAGGAAATTAGAATGCACGGTGAGTAGTTTTCATTGATGTTGGTGCCTTCTTGGTTATCCGTGGAAATTCATTTTTATCGTAAGAATTTAGTAGCATAATTTTATTTTATGTTTAATACTCGTTCTAGTTCGATTATGTACCTTTCTATCAGCTTCGGTATATGAGTATTAATGATAGAATGCTACACGTGCTCTCTTCAGTTTTACTCACCGTAACTCGATTTGCCGAGTAAAATATGGACCTACAAGTAGTACTGTATATCAACAGTAATATACAATGTTTTAGGCGTTAGTTTTAACGTAATTTAGACGAAATGCTTAGTATATTAAACACAGTTTTCTACTTCCTTTAAGTAGCGAAACGAGACGGTTTGGAGACGACATTGGAGAAACCATAAATATACAAATCCGGAACTTTTTAAAATTTCCCCTTCTTGAGATTACTTTACTACTTTGGATTTACTAAAAACAGGTCGATGGCTAATATTAAAAAAGGAAATGGCAAGCACCATCTTTATCCTTGTCACCATCGTCATCATCATTGTTGTCCTCATCATCATCATCATCGTCTTCATCATCCTCGTTGCCCTAATCACCATCATCATTTTTAACACCATCATTGCCCTCATCACCTTCATTATCCTCATCGCCATGATCATCCTTATCACCATCGTTGCCCTCATCACCATCTTTCTTCTCATCACCATCATAGTCCTTATCACCATCATTGCCCTCATCACCAACATTTCCCCCATCACTATCATTGTCCTCCTCCTCATAATCGTTCTTATCACCATAATTGCCCCGAGCACCATCATCGTCCTCGTCACCATCGTTGTCCTAATCACCATCATCATCCTCATAACAATCATCGTCCTCGTCGCCATCATTGTCCTCATCACCATCATCGTCCTCATCACCATGATTGTCCTCATCACCATGATTGTCCTCATTACCATGATTGTCCTCATCACTATCATTGTCCTCCTCCTTATAGTCGTTCTTATCACCATAATTGCCCCGAGCACCGTCAGCGTCCTCGTCACCATCATTGTCCTAATCCCCATCATCGTCCTAATAACCATCATCGTCCTAATAACCATCATCGTCCTAATAACCATCATCGTCCTCGTCGCCATCATTGTCCTTATCACCATCATCGTCCTCATCATGATCAATGTTCTCATTACCATCATTGTCTTTAGCTGTGATCACCTTAAAGCATCGTCATCACTCAATTTCATCTTGTCAACGTTCACAGCTTCTAAAAATTTCTAATTGCGGCCCATGGAAGCTCTTTACTAGAGATCGAAGATGATTAAGTCACTTCGTTACCAATCTCTTCAGGTTTCACACTCCTTCTTTAAAATAACTAGCTTCATTAAGTCTATCTTGCGTACAATGATTCTAAGTTCAAGGTTTTCACGACGAAGTACGTCGCAATAAATCGTAAAAACCTTGTTATATCTTATGAAAAACAAATATATTTTAAGTCTAAACTCACTGATGAAAGAGGGCTATTACTAATTACTCATTCCACTTGAGATGAGCACTGTAATTTCCTATGCATAATCACACCAGATAGCCTTGCGGCTAAATCTAGTCCCAACATTAACTCATAGTCTTCCACCGGTGGGAATCGACGACCAGCAGAACGCTATCTCTCTACGCCACCTGACTTGATTATGGAAAGACTGCCACCCGATCCATCATTCTGTACGCAGCCCATTGGAATTTAGAAAGTGTAAACGAGTATTTTATTTTCCCTGTACGTCAAGATCTTCTATCTATATCTTATATATTTTTCCCCCAGAGTTCTTTTCAACTACCAAATACAACCACAACGGAAGGTATTACTTGTTATTACTTTCTTTAAAAGTGATAATTTGGCTTTAAGTTAGTTGTTTTTAGTTTTCGTAAATTGAATACTAAATTGAGCACCCAAACACAAATGGCATTTCAATGCCAGTTAGTTTTATTTCCTGCTTAAATTTGTCTATGCACATATGGCTTAGTCGCATTCTGTGGTTTTCCTTCCCTACACAACGGTTAGCATTATTTTGTTTGCGAAGCAAGTACCGTTTATGATGTAGAAAAGAGTGGAAGCAGAGGACAAACCCTGTTCTACTATCGTAAACGGTTTAGGACCATTTTGGGCAATTTTGAAACGGAGAATTTACAGTCGGTTTCTAGATTGAAATTTTGAAATGAAAGTTGAAGGAATTTTTATCTTAAATATGAAATTTTCCAACATTTACGTGCCTAGTAAGCCAGAAGATGTACCACATTGATGTGAAAGGGGGTGTCATTTGCAATTCAGGCCCATATTCTTTTGTTGAAAATAAAAACACCTTTGCTATTTTGTTTCGAATTAAGTTTTTATCGGGAAATGGAAAGCACGTTTTTTCGTAGAAGGATATTTGTTCATTACACTGAAGCCGTACTTTTGTCAAAATTTCCGTGCGAATAATCCACCACAGAGTGCTCAGTTCAATGATTTAACTCTGCACTACTGTAGCAGAGGAAATTTCTAACTGTGAGGCAGTTGTATATAGTGAGTGTAAACGTAAATATCTGCTTATTTTATTTGCTCTTTGCCAGGCAATTTTGTTTGTAATTCAGAAATATCAGTTATACAAGTGTTTGCTGGTATGAACAATACTCCGTTAGCATATATTGTTGACCAAAATATCATGTGCATATATTTACTACCTCATGCATGTTTTTCTTAAATCTATTTTTTGGCAAACTTCTGTGCTCGGTTAATATTATATGTAAAATCTGTTAATCCTTTCTGTCGTCTCTGTTATTGATATTATTCCATATTATTGCATATTTATAGTTCGAGAAGAAAGAGCTGCTACACAAGCAGAGACAGAAACAAAAGTTTCTTATGAGGTTGCACTATTAAATGCTGCAAACCAAGGCAACAGACGACGGGAAAGAAGACGACGCAGTTTAACTATCCAGGAAATGATCGAGAGAGGCGAAACCATGACGTATGTGTGTTCATCCATTCATCTATTATTGCCATCTATAATAAATCATGTGTGTTCGTTTGTCTCCTTAAGACGTTCCGTTATTTACACCAATTTTTCTAGTGTTTATTGCATTCTGTGGTGACCAATGTCATACTGATGCCCCTAAAGGTAGCAGCTGCTGGATGCCAACAATACATTTGCATTCGCAAGACGTATATCTACTATTCTCCAATTTACGGCACAGTTATTCGCGCCGGATATGTAATATCTCGAATTGCGGGCTCACGGAACACAAACGTGAACCCTTAGCCAGAAAACGATTTTCACTTCTATCTAACCGTGAGAGTGAGCCAGTTCCATTATATTTACAACTGCTTTGATTTCGTTGATTTGGGGACACGAAATTGTCTCATTTTGAACCCCTGTATACGTCGATAAAATAGCTAGGAAGCCGCAATACACCGGCTATAGAATTCATCAATCCGAGAAGCCGACCGGCCATTTTCTACGCAACGAATCACATCTGCGAACACAACATGGTTTTCCAGCTAGATAACATGATTTCTACCGCAAATTGACATCATTGTGTGTTAGTGTTATTGACGGAAACGGTGACACTGTTATATGGCATAAGTTGCAAGTACATAGCCAAAATCCAGAAAGTTGCAAAGTGTTTTGGAACGAGAGATTTCATATCCTTTCGTTTCAAAGATACTTTGGAGCTATCGACAGGCTTTTAACAGAATAATTGACCAGATGGTAGTCCTTCCATGGTCACGTCATTGGCGCAAAGAGGCAGGTAACCAAAATTAAGCAAGGCTGAATGTCTATGCTCTCGGTAGAGCATTAGGAGCTAATGAAGGGTCGAAGGAATTGGAGTATGTTATCAACGGAGTTCATGTAGCCCATTCGATAGAGCGCACACTCCAAATCCATGGATCACGGATTCGAAACCCGTTGGTGACATAGTTGTCTACTTCTCTTGCATCTTTTCAAAGAGGCAAACAAACAGTACAAAGGGAAAGAATTAGTGTAGTTTATACCTTTAATGTGGTGCTGGACATGTTAACAATGCACTGCTGAATGGTGAAAGAACGCGCCTTTCGGATTTGAACATTACGTACCCTAGCCCTTCTGTCATAGTATATTTCCATAAGTAACTTACACTGTATGTGATTCATCTAAAATAGCAAAGAGACGTCCTTTATCTGAAGGTCACAATTTTTTGCGGTCTTAAGAAACATAGTTTACGTTTGCTTGAGCTGCCCCTTCTCTATGACCAATCAACTGGGCTAAGTCCTGTACTCTCTGAGCTATTCAAGCGCAAGTAAACGACTATGAAATGCCAAGCGTGCACGCGGGTTACGAGACCAGTAGCCAATCTCCTAAACATAACAGTAGTTACGATCAAGAAGAAAACCATTGATGATTGTATCAACAATGCCTTTACTTTCCGATGCCGTGATTTGCAGTGCGTTTACCTGTGTTCTTGATCGGCGTGCATACTCCTAGTCCTAGCTCTTTGACTCGCAACAGTGAATTGTTTTTCAGGCAGCATGTAGGTAGATTTCTTATCATTATTTGACGTGCATTACCATGCACACTATTGCTTACTTCATTTTTGAGCATTTTGGTAGATAATTCAATTCCCAAAGGTTGTTTTTGCTTGTGACTGAACTAGCAGATGATGGCGATGTAATTCCAATAATTTGTTATGAAAATCATGTGTACTACTGTATACTGTTTAAGTACTTTATGTACTTCTTAGAACCAAACGTGGAAATTTGTAGATAATTTGGTACAAGAGCAGCATATAACTTTGTATCTGCACGGCTTTCCTCATCTCATGAAAAACATAACTTATCATCTCTTTGATTATGCCAATGTCGTAGGACGATTCAAGCAAGACAAGCTTTTGCAATGTACCTACAACGGGTTCAACACAGACTTCTACAAGAGATAAGGTACTTTTAGACAGTTATTTCTTTGTTTTGAAGATTTTTCATCCAATTGAATCCTCCCATGATGTTGCTATGACAGAGCGGATTATGGAAGTACCAAAAGTACTGTATCATGTCATTTTGTATTTGCTATCAATTGCTGGGCAATACCTGCCAAGAACAGCAAACGGGAATCAGACAGGGATTTATGGTTGTCGTTGTCGTATTGGTTGAGGCACTGTTGTAGGTGAGGGTCCAGTTTTTAAATGCTAAGAGATAGTCCACATTGATTTTGGCAGTTTCCAGAGTTGAAGAAAACCTTCTGATCTTGCTGTTGTAACACATCTGTTTTTCATCCACAGTGCTTCAAAGCAAAACGGTCGCACGGACGGTGTCCATAACCAGCAAGAGGGAGGACAGTTGGTATGTGCTTAAGCTGGATCGTGTGACTTATTTCTGTAACATGTATCACTTCAATTTCCGCAAAATTTCTTTCGTAATGTTTAAAGCTTTTAACTAAAGTAAAGTAAAGGAGGCGAGTTAGTTCAGTTTGTACAGAGCTGGTCTAACAAGCAGTGGGTTGATGGTTTGTGTCCACCCTCAGCCATCAAACTGAAAAACTTCTACTGCGAACCCAGCAGTAAATAGGTTCCTGGTATTAGCTAGGGGAGGATAAGTTGGCGAGGAAAGGCTACCCTTTCTTATTATGCCGTAGCGAAGAACAAGTGATTCTCTACCACGTCACATCCATAAAGTATGGAACTACGAAAAAAGTATATTATTACTAAGTAAGTAGAAATTGTTTGCTGCAATAATTACCAATTTGTTGAACTTTTGAAATCATTGGTATCAAGTTCATTGAGGTTCAAAACGTAACAAGAATTTTAGGTACATGTTAATAGTTATGAGAAGGAA
>JAAAKL020006339.1:0-18121 GCA_010016065.2 Carybdea cf. marsupialis auct. non (Linnaeus, 1758)
AAACTATTTGTCGGCATCAAACATATTTTAGTTATCTTCAAACGGAAGATAGATCTAGTTTATGGTTGTTTAACCTTTAATTAGTTGACGCGTGTGCGCAGCTGAGGTAACTCTTGTGGGAATCTCGTACATGGGTTTATCTGTCTTGGAATTGAGTACGAGTTCTTACATGGTAAGGTTAGGAATACCTGGAATATGAATGTTTACACAAATAGAAAGCTCAGTAACAATCGGTTCGACAGTTTTCTAGTGCTGAGAGATGCAAAGGAATGGACACTGGTTGTCAGGACTTTACCAACGGATCAGAACATCATTAGGACTAAAGAAGAGAAAAACAATAGATATCAGGACCTGGCATTCAAAATTATGGATACTAGGAAAAGGATACTTGGAACCTATCAACTATCTATTAACATCCCTTGCAACTGTTACCAACCTAATCTTACCGTTTCTTCTCCTACATAGCACAAGACGACTTGAACTTCACCGGCTGCAGCTAACTTTCTCTAAGATTCCTACTTCTTCTAGCTGATCTAGTTCTGTTTTAACTTCAATCATTTATCCTTTGACAGTCTGCGACTTCTTATACAAACTGGGGTTGCCCCCTGCCCTGCTTTGATAGCAAGCTGGTAGCCCATCATCCAGCCAAGTCCACCAAACACATCATGATGTGTAGTTTAACACTCATTGTACTACTAGGGGACATATCTACTGGAGCCTTACTTCCCTGATGCTTTTCTACCTTCTCCTTACTCGTTACTACACTGACGACATCTTTGCCTAACATGGCATAAATGCCAACTTATCCAAAAATATCCCTACCTAATTATAAGTAACATAATTAACAACAGAAATGCCATGTGTTAATTTAATATTGTTAACCTCAATAGGTAATTCTGCTACAGCTTGTGTACAGATGTTATTGCCATGATAGCTTAGCAATGAGACTTGTATGGTCTTGACATGATTAGATAGACCTAGATCCTTGATGAGAACATTGTTGATTATACAACTACTGGACCCAGTACTCAACAAAACCCAAGCATTAAGTAGTACTGGTACGAAAATACCATCATTAACTTTATGGTAAACACTTTAGGGCTACCGCTAGTGCCGTTACTAGCACTCGGATTGGCAGCTTCCCTATTTAGACCCATGACTTCCTTACCGTTGCTAAAATCGACTGCTAGTAAAATAGTCTAGCCGTTTACGCGTGTCGCAATGAGCAATTCTAGCCATGCACACACTAGATTTGGGTGTGTGTCCCCGCTTTCAAACGGGAAAAACACTTAATATCTTTGCCTTCCCAATTTTTGTTGACATTTGACTCTAAAAACATTGCTTAGAGTCTTTACTATTACCGTTTTCTACACAAACAAGCTTGGGAGATCTTTATATTCTCGCAGTAGTATTTCCTTTTGATGTTACCTGTGGAAGTCCATTCAAAAAGATAGTCTCTAACATTTCCTCTTAAAATTTCATTAGTTCATCCGTGTAGTAAAACGGAGACCGTCAATTACTTCGGCCGTGTAGTCATTGAAATCTTGACACTGCCTCAGTTTCAGTCGGACCTCCAGCCCTTTCTCCTTCACCAACTCATCGGTAAATCGCTTCCTCAATAATGACAACAAGCATTCGTACGTTCCTTTCTCGATGTCGTATTCCAGTCGATTTATACGAATTCCTTTTCCTTTTAAATAGCTAAGGAGTACATTCCTTTCCTACCCATCCTAGGTGATCATCAGGAATTGAAGAAAGATATCAAATGCATAGAGATCGCTTGTCAGATCGGTCAATCGAACGGTTCCGGCTTGAAGATTCCTCTCGTCGGTTTACTGGCGTGGTTTTCATCGGTGGCCAAAACAAATTCATGAGAACAAGTTTTGGCGCACTGTATTGTGACCGAAGGTATAATGCCCAGAACAATAAACGAAAAACACCAGTTTTCAGTAAACGCACGGAAACAAGGTGCGTCTACATTTACTGAGACCAAAAACACTTCTGATTCTCATCTACTAAATCATATCATGTATACAAAATTTGCGATATCTTGATATAAACATTACATAATCATTTCACAGAAAATAAGCCTAGCCAAAGTATACTTCTGATATGATGGTTGCTTCAGATATAGGACATGCTGACGTATCCTGATGTGAAAAAGGGACTACATCGTTAGCTTAGTAATCATACACAATAGAACGTATTTTGGGAAATGTCAGTCGACCTTCGTGGGAAGTTCCTTTTACCTATTTTAACATTTCAGAAGCCTGATTTGATTCTTTGGCGTGAAGAGAGGAAAGTAGTTAAAACAGTTGAACTGACAATTCCATGGGAGAGTAACACAAATGGAGTTTCGAAACAATTTGAGATACAAACCCTAAGTGATAGGGGTGAAGAGAATGGTCGGACTAGATGTGTCTTCCAATAGAAGTAGAAGTGAGAACTTGGTGGTACACAAAGTTAACTTACTTTTAGAGAAACTTGGCTTCGCTGAAAAAGAAACAAAAGTGCCGGTGAAGCAGATACAGGAAAACGTGGAGAAAGTAATGTACTTCATCTGGCTGAACAGAGACGTTCATAGTTGGACTGTACATTGAAAGTTCATTCCTCACTTTTGTGGGGGGGAGGGGATATTCTTGAAAATTAGCCTATTATTCCACATAGAAAGGGCATTCTATTATTGTTGTGCGTATGGTGTGTTGAAAGTTTTGCTTACTACAACGCTGTAGTAAAATCTATTAAAATTCATGTCAACAACTTTACAATCAGTCTTAATCTATGTAATACTTTTAATATAATAATAAAGTTTTTGTATTGAAGCAGATGAGCAGTACGTTCTCAAAGCCACCCTACCCTCTTAAAGTTTATCTACATTCTCTATTTACATTCTCTAGCAGCAACGACTTTTAAAAACTCTGTTAACAGATCATAAACTGGCGCCAACGTAACAATGCTTTGATATTTAGTAACTAATATCGTTGGGATATGCCAAGAAGTGATAATTCGGGCTAAACATATCGAGCCCGAATTTACGTAGCTAGGGTCATCACAAGTCTGGATAATCAGATGAATAAGTAGGTGCCGCATATATTGTAGAAGAGCTTACACCCTCGCAAGCGGTAAGTCTTCGTCTTCATTAGGTTGAAAGTACGAATTATAAATGGAGGTGATATGGGTTGGGCGGCTGTGTCAAAAAGTCAGTACTTCATAAGCGGTTTATTTGTTATTGAATTTGATCTGTCGGACAATTGAGGTAAAACCGGTACTCAACGAAACGTCGACTATGATATGGACCTTCGGTTCTAGTCATTCTCCCTTATCTCCAAAAATCGTTTGAAAACTTAATCAAATGGAAGGTGCCGCCATGCGTATTATATCTTTTACTTTCAAGGTTGGTCTGCTGTTTGTTATCAAAATAATATTTGACTGAGTAGCCTTCCCCTATTGCCTACGATTTTTTCCCCAATTCTGATAGAAGTACTAGAGTTGTGGGCTATGATATCTGATTTTTAGCACGAGAGTATGGTATAATCTCTTCTTCAGGCACATTTTAGACATGTTACTGTTGAAATTAATGTGTTTAACAACTGATGGTAAGATCATTAGATAGATCATAACATCTGCAGACAGATCAAGATTGTCCCAAATAGTGGATATTTATTGCCTTATGTTTTAGTACTACCAATAGACTAAATATCATAAATATTAATCTTTCCTTTTTTATATTAACATGGCACTACTTTTATGCAACCCTGTATCATATTCTTCAAAGCCAGAAAAAATTCAAGCCTGGACAGCGACACGCAAACTGGACTACATCTGGAAATCCAACCTTCCTCGCAAGTTAAACAACACCTTGCTTTCGAGCGACAGTTGAAAGCATGGACGTAGATTCTGGAGGGGGACGGTGAAACTCGTCCCTCTCATCTTTCTGGATGGGAGGACAACAGCTGCTTTATCCCCCCACTTTTGGGCCCAGAAACATCAAATTGTTCACGTTTAATCCTTTTGTCCTCACCCACATTCTTACAGAGATCTGCACCCATGGTTGAAAGAGCTCCTCCCTACGGAGCCGAAAAGTGGATAATGACAATTAAAAAGTGAACGGGGAACTTGATGGCTCATACACACGCCTGCTGCGGCACACGCTCAATAGACCTAATCAACCTGCTACGTCACAGATAGATCACGTGGTCTGCAGTGTGGAAACAATTTTGACCTGGAGATTCTGCTTGTTTATTTGTCCAGTGGAGTCTGTTAACGATGGTTCGTTATTGCGTTGTGTTCGGCTTTTTTAATAATACTGCAGATATCTATACTACAGTTATCAAGTTGTCTCTCAAGAATTTCAGAGACAATACGAACACGCATACAGATTCGCCGGTCATTGTTGGCGAAGTAATGAAGCGGCAGCAAACATGGCCCTGTGGAAGCCTAATCATGGCCAAAAGAACCGCAAAAGACCCAAATAGGACTACACCATCCTTCTGTCAGAAGAGACTAGCCTCAACTTCGCAGTATTGGGTATAGCAATGAGCAACAGAGAGAACTCGCGAAGTATTGTGTTGGGCTCCGGTGCGCCCAACTGATGATGATGATGATGACGATAATGATGATGATAACGATGGTGATGATGACGACGATGATGATGATGACGACGACAATGATGATGATGATTATGATGGTGATATGATGATCATTATGATGATGATGATGATGATGATGATGATTATGATGATGATGATGATGGTGAGATGATGATGATGATGATGATGATGATGATGATGATGATGATGATGATGATGGTGGTAATGATTATGATGATGATGATGATGATGATGATGATGATGATTCTTGCGTGGCTTTTTCTACTGCATCACCCATGGAAGGTACTGAAAGGTCATGAAAGCATTATACTGGTCATTTTATAAATTGTCATGGGTCGGTTTTACTGAAAAAATTAAACCAAACATATAATTAGAAAATGCCTTTAAATCACCCGAAATTTTCCATGGCAAGACTGTCATCTAACTGAAATGTCTTGAAGCATGAAGTAATCTCGTTTCTATCTAATATCTTAGACAGAATTTAAACTCAAAAGGAAAACAAGGTCAACCATTTTATTAAAGCAAAATAAAATTCCTTGGTGTAATTGTAACGTCGCTGTCGCAAGCAGGGCAGGGTAGGGCAACTCGCTGTTAATAAATCCAGTATTTCTTTGACTTTAATCTATTGGAGGAACTATGATCTCTTTCACCGTTCCTCAGCCACTCTTTACACATTACAGCATTTCTAATGTATGTACAATTTACAAGACAATGAACGGAAGCTTAATTACAATAAATGAATTCGATTGGCTTAGAATAATCAGGGAGTGGTTAAGAATAGTTGTGTTAGTATTTGATTGGAAGTTAGTATTAGGACAAAGGTTAGTAAACACAGGAAGAGGAAATCAAACATACAAAAGAATCACGTGGACTAGAAACTCTATCATGACATAATGATTCATTCGCTGTGAAATTTAAGAACACATTAAGATGTCTAGTGTTAACGTTAAAGAATCAGTTGGATCTGGCGGCAATATAAAGTAAAACATACATTCACCTGCAGCCAGGTCCTTATTCTGAGTACATCAACTACCCGACGTGAGAATATTTTGTTTGATTCTAAGGTATTTTAATTCTAAAGGATTAAATTGTAAATTTAATTTTGTAATATAATATGAATATCTGTACAACTTTAAATGAACATGGTAGAAGGAATTTTTAAACTTTGAATGTTTTACTCAAAAAAATGAGCTAGAAAGTGAATGGCTTCGTTTTATTCAAACTTGTAGACAATGACCAAGTATTTTCATCCAGATTTGCTGTAGGTGCTAAAATAAAAATGCATGTGAAAATGCTTGTCTAGTCTTGAAATCGTTCACGAGATCATTTGCAACACGTCAATAACACTAGTCTGCTCGACATTTATTAACAACCAATTCTTCTTGAGAGAGGAAAGGGTTAAGGGGGCTTTTGGACACCCCTATGTAGATCGACAATTGTACATTCTGCGGTACTGAACCTTGGAGTAATGTTAGTACCATGCTACTAAAATGGTGATATATGTTTGGATATCGGAGCTAAAATTGATGAGGTTGGCTTTCATGTCCACCAAGGTCATCGGTAACTACTTGCAAGCACGTGATTTTTTAAAAACATTATTGTGTTATGTAACAAATTTAGCTTTTTTCTCAAAATAAACTTTTGAGAGTCGTTTGTATAAAGTACATGGTTCGACTGGGACATAAGTGTTATTTGGTTCAATTGGCTCAAAAATGAAGAAAGCTTTCTTTAAAAGGGCAATTAAACCCAAAAATAAGCCGTTTGTAATTCCGATTCTGGTCTCTTTTTGCCCAACGTAAGCAAGTTGCGAAATCTGCCATAAATTTAAAAGTTAAAAAAAACTATTTGATGACAGATGGAATATTAGTAAACGTCAGAAATTTCTAGTCTTAAACAAGTCTTGGTTCAGAAATGGTCGGCAATAATTTGCTTGGGGGCGTTAAAATCTCTTACCGCCTCAGGAGCAGAATAGCGATAATGAGAACTTAACGTTGGTGCATGCTGGATCATCTCGATGCAGTATAGGAGTCATATATTCAATTACAAAAATGTATTGCCAAAGCAAATACCAGAACTCGAAAAAATGCAAGAAACTGCTACTACTAAAGCTTTAAAAGAAATAGAACTTTATGTCAAAGAAGATAAAGTCGAGATTTGATGTCATGACCATCGTTGCCAAATAACTTTTTGTAGGCATTAGCCTATCTAGCGATGAGTCAACGGGCGCAGAGACGAATTTTATAACCTGTTTAAGTAACATTACGGATATGCTTAGTTTTAAAAACCTGAATGCTTCCTCTTAATTGTACTACCGCATCTTCAACTCTTACAAAGTACTATACACAGCTACGAGGGAAGGGGGTCCCTAAAATATCTCAATTAAAGCGAAGAGGTATTTCCAAAAGCTACTTTAAAAAGTAGACATTAGATCAACTGATCTCTTAAAAAGACTGGATCGAGCTTCTCATGGTTTCCAACAACGAAAACGTTGCCTTCCCCAACTTATAGTCTTTACATCAGGCTAGGTGGGATTCGAACCCACAAACTCTGGCATGTGAGCTCGATTTTGTAACCACTAGAGGACGGTGCTCTATTTGGCCTGTGGCGAAGTGTTTTAATATTATAAATGGAAACTGTTTATATTGCTAATTGATCTATTAGCTATTATACAGTTGGGTTTTTTATTATATTGAGTTCCGTGATGTCATTATAATTAATAGATCTGTTAGCTATAAGAAAACAGGTTTTTTAATTATATTGAATTCAGTAATGTCACAATACATCTGCAAGTCAACACCATTTACTTCGTTGTTAGAATGCAACAGAAGCCGAAAAATATGCCAAATTTTCTGTTTCAAAGATGCCAAACAAATAACTAAGTGCAAACACGTATTGTTATTGATTTGTGGCCCTAGAACATATTTATTATTTGTGTTTTGTCAATAGGTATTTGCTTTGCCTGTGGGTAATCCCTGTTTGAGGAGGGGGTATTTTATAATTTCTCCATCAGCAGTTTCCAATGTTTTCTCTATTTTTCAAATAACTCTGTATCAATATCAGGAAAACTCAAAAGATTTCAGTATAATTGGAATCATATAAAACAAACTTTACCCCACGGTTTGGGCAAAAATTGCACACTTACCCAAGTTCACAAACTTCCTATCTGCAAATAGATGGAACTAAAAATCGTTTTAACGAGGACTTAAAGCAGTAAAATGCATTTTCTACTCCTTTAGACCGATAAACATGGTCAGCACTAGAGAATAATCTTAGAATGGGTAGACCTGGGCCAGTATATATGCATATGAGGGACGTAGAGTTCCTAAAAAGAAGAGGTAAAACATGTGATGTTTACGTATGCATTAAATTTGTGAGCAAGCATTGAAGTATGTTGTCAGTATCTTTTGATTGAATATAAATGTAAAGAATTACAATATAAAACTTTTAACATACTTCAAATGTAACTTTAAGCTCGACGAATTTAAGCAAAGAGAGACATTACAAATGGACAATAGAGCAAGAAAACTTAAAAGTTTTAATTAAGTGTAGTGCATCCCGTCGCATAACAAATACAGACGCCTTAGGAGAAGGCAGCCGCGATGAAGATAGCTAGGAGTGGTAAATCGCTTGAACACTAAAAAGAATTTGGGCATTCGTAAACTTTTTTCCCCTTTCTTTTCTGTGATTGAGGTAAGAAATGTATCACGAATAAAGAGACTATAGAAGGACTATTAAAGGGTTGAAGTCGTTTTTGTTGCTTGCTGATAGTCCTTTATGAAAGTCTTCCGAAATAGGAATCTAGTAGAGGTAGCCTAAAAGGCTCCTAAGAATGACTATATGTCAAGAACTGATTATGCAAACAACAATTTTCTATCAATAATATATGGACTTTTCTCGATTGATTACTTAGGGTCATGTTTTATGAAATACGTTGCAAAGTAATTACTTCATCACATTTGCTCCTATTAAGAGCTTCGCAAAGAAAAATTTCAAATAATTCCTTTTCTCTGGACGTTTGACCTTGCACCATGCTTTACGTTTGTGGGTGTTTTGAAATTTACTATGTTGCTGGGCTATAAATAATTTATTTGAACAGTAGACAATTATTTGATACACGATTAGTGAGAATGTCAGTGAGGGGATAAGAATTCGTAAATATATATTTTATGCAAATGTCTTTGGTTAAATAGTTATGACTTAAGTATTCTACTATAAGTTTTAATGATTTTATGCTAGGTTAAGGGCTTTTGTATATTGTACTAAAAATGCCATAACCTTAATATTAGGAAGACGGACTAGCAACGATGTCTAACTTTTTGGACCTCTCTGTATGCCAACAGTAGGAAATTCTCTTGAAAAGAAAAGGAAGAGGTTATAAGAAGGCAACTTGAAGTCCTGCTGATGATTAAATTTTCTGTTTAATTTTGATGTCAGTCAAATCAAGTCATCAAATTTACAGTTTAAGAAGTGTACGGCCAAGACCATACGCTTTGGTGTCTCAGTGTCTGCGGAAAAGAATGATAGTGCCAGCTTACATTATCGAAAGTTAACAACGATAATATGGCGTGCTAGTACGTTGTACGTATTATAATAGAGCAGTTTGATTTTTATCTAGCAACCTGTTCTTTTATATGATGAATTTGCATGTGAACGTATTGCATTATAATGTAAAGATGGAGGGTCAATTCACAAAAATTTAGGCTTCGTATTATGCTTAACTTTTGTAGGCAAAACTTGGCTAAAACATATATGTTTTAAAATCTTACTGTCACCGGGGCATGTAAGCGCGCAGCGCTGAGAGGGGTGGCCATCTACACCATGCATGATAAATGTGCAATAAAATGTTCAAATGGAGATTTAGTATTTCTGCTAAGTCAATTGTGAACCTCAGATAACATCTTTCACAAGAGCCACATGCTTTTGACTACGTATTGAACCTACAGATTCTCTCAAGATGTTTTTGAGATGTTCTCTAGCAAAATCAGGGGCCGGCTCGGCTGGAACAACAATCCGAACGTGGTAGAATTAAAAAATATGCCATGTGGTCATTGTTACTGACGAACAATATCGAGGCATTAACTTCGGCAAACTCCACACCACAACTTTGTAAACCTCTGGTTGGCGAGAATGTGAGTTCCAAACCTCCACATTTAGCAAATATGACGCTTAATATTACATAGCTGGCTATTTAGCCCAAAAAAATCGTTGAGTCAAGTACCTGTCCTCATTATGCATCTGCACTGTACGAGACTATAGAGGATCGAAGACATAAAAAGTGCCAAAAGCACTCTTTTCTCGTTTAAGGCGAATGGGCATTTGTATGTCCAATCCAGGTCCCTGTATACAGTTGTGCAAGACAGCTGAGAAGCATGAAAGGCAAATTCTTTTTAATAGGCAGAGTGTCTCTAGATAAACTGTCAACGAAGTGAGCCTTCTTGTTTTCCATGATGTAGGTAGCCGTGCTTTCTTTTCCGTAGAGGAGCACTCGAGGCAAACGCATGCACCTGATGAAAACGTTGCCGAAGACGACATAACAACCCTGATCAAAGCTATATGCAACAAGTTGTTTGAGGTACTCTTCCATCAGTTCAGTCGAATGCGTATAGAACGTGTCGTGAAAGGGATACAGAGCTCCAAAGCGACAAAAATTGATGAAAAGAGTTCTCCCTTGCCATGAATAGAGTCTGAACAGGCTATGAATTTACGTTGTTTGCTTTTATGTTCTTGTAAAACAGCTGTCAGGATTAAAAAAACTGTGAGAGAGCTGCATGTTGATGTTGATTGTTGATATTTACTTTAATTTGTTACGAAGGGATCGATTTACCGACCTTAAATTACGCCTGTTCCGCTATGTGATATCCTTAGTATTTGAAAACGTAGTAAAATAGTAGAAATAACAAACCAAACTGTCATGCAACGTTCACATCCGCTCTCTGAATATGGACGAGCTGCAATTTACACACCACGCTAATGGAGCCATCTTGCCTCCTTGAGTGTTTCCCCGTATTTTTCTGAGGAAGTAGTAGACAGACCGTGCTCTAGCCCAGTCCTATCTCTATCTATTTAAAGTTGCTAGACTGATGTTGTTGGTATGGGTTAAGGTTGCTAGACTGATGTTGGTTGTTACATCTCCATTCAGAACTGGCTGTCCTCCGCTCCTGAAGTTTTTGCTTGTTCTCAAGTAACGTGCAAACAAAACTATAGCACAAACCCATTTAAGCCTTTGTTTCTACAAATAGATTTTACATCACTTGGGATCTGGAACACCGGGCAAGAATTGACTTCAAACAAAGCAATCGTGTAGAGCGTCAGTCGTCTTATCTTCTTGTGTGTTGGATATTCTGTAAGATTCAAAGTTTCATAGCCATGGTCCACAAACACTGCTGCTACGGTTAGTGTGTCCACCAACACTGCTGCTACGGTAAGTGTGTCAGTTACCAAAGACACTTTGATCGGGATGAAATGAAAAAAGGCAGTTTTTTCATAGCGCTTCCCAAGCCAGGCAGAAATCGACAGAAATGTCAGCGCTGAGTTAGGAGTATTCTCGTGAGGGCTGAACAGGGCTGAATTTCAACCAACACACCTATATTTGCAGTCTATATTTCGCCGGAGGAAAAGAACCCACTCAGAAATATCCTAACATTATACAAAAAATTTTGTGGTTGCTCAGATAATTCTGTTACCAGTTACTTTATTTCTGTTACAGATCTTTCTTCAGTAGTGGTATCTTATTGAAACTCACCACGCCGACCTGTTGATGTGTGTCTTTGTGTGATTTTCTGCCAAGATAGTCAGGAGTATCTTTGTACATTACATTTACTACGCAGAGAGTCCTTCTTTCACTTTTTTCACCATTACTACCCCGGTATTGTGTATCAGTGGAGGATTTGCTCTGCTTCTGAATGCCATTGATTTATATTTAACTCAAGAGATACTTAATATGGTTGGGCGGCTGAAACGCTTACCACGGCCTTATTTTTCTCCTATCTTTTCAATTTCGACTGAAAGATTCCCCCAAAGAAGGCGATTGCCTACAGAGCAATCTCAACCTCTAACCAAGAGTAAGATGCTGAAGATAGCTGCTAGCTCGTCGATCCGAGTTTCTGTGAGTGTGGACACTTCTTCTGTCAGTTTGACAGCAAAGGGCAACGCAGGTATCATACATGTGGACGTGAAAAATTCACAAGGTATACAGACTGTAACTACCGGCAAACGAGTTAACACAACAGCTTCGACCTTCCCGGTCAAATTGCCTTTGGTGTTGCGTCATCGCTAATGTGACGTCACATCACAATTAGTTGGTGCTATTGCATTAGCATAACATAGCAAGCAGGATCGTAACTTAATATATAGTTTTTGTTTTAGGAAGATTACTATATTGTCAAACTTTTGACAATAACAAGAATCTCGAAGAGAAGTATTTGCTACGATTTAGGTTTTATCAAATTATCATACATAAGTATGCATACTTGTTTGTGAATGAATTCTCTACCTGATTTGACAAGCCTTACATTGTAATAATTTTGATGCATACTATAGTGGACATATTTAGTTTTCCTTTCAAACAAGTAGCCTTGTTCCCCTTGCTAAGCCACCCTGCACTGAGAGCAATGCTATCTTATAATTCGGTTTCAATTTTTGCATCGTCCCTGTCCCAATAGATCAGCATACACGACATGCCCATAAATTCTGTAGCGAAGGACGATAATGCTACTAGGAAGAATGGACAATCTATTCCTAAACTTAATTTTTTGAAGAACCTTTCAGGATATATTCTAAATTTCGTACTCTTGTACACACGAGTAATTTATTGTTTGTGTCCTTTTTTTGTAAGAGGAGGTTATACTCCTCTACATTTACATATATAAATGTTTGTATTCGTCAGCAATTTTCTACGTTTGTTACAATACATCAGTACGACGGAGTACCTCAACCATGTGAGCAATTAAAGAGAAAATTACACATTTTTATTAATGTAAACTATAATCTTATGTTACATAAACACGAGCTCTAGTTAGCAGCTCCGCGACATAAGCGGTCATCGGAGAATTAACGAGAGATAGCGTGTGCAACAGGTGTTTTCTCTATTGCTACTAAAAATTGCACAAAGAAAGATTAAAGTTTTGACGACATGTTCAGTTAGTGCTGATTATTAAGGCGTGAAGCAAGTGCTTCGGAAAAAACCCCGAAGAGAGTAGACGGTGAAATATTGAAGCCGCATTTTCGGATAATTCGCTATTTGTACTCATTGACAGTGTTTTTAATGAAGGAAATCAAAGGTTCATGCAGTAATATAGAAAAAGCAAGTACCTGTCAACTTATTCCTTGCAAATTTCTCAGTTCCCTTAAAGGAAGTTAATTCATAAAAGAACTTCCTGAGCCAAAGTAATAATCCAAGGTATGAGTCGGTGAGTATGGAGTATGATCGTTCTTAAACGTTTTGGTAATCGTATTAACAATTCGATGATCTATTAAGCCTCGGTTACAATGATGTACTTAGTCTTTTGCGTGCTGAACTTTGATAATCAGGATTTGTTGCAAAGACGCATTTTCGTCCTATTACGAAGAAGACGTCCCGGAATCCCTTTCATACCAATTCTCACATTATTCTCACATTGGTAAATAAACTAAACGGTATAATAAACACTATTTCTTGTACTCTTTATATATTAATTCCTTGTTAATTTCAAAGTGCAACTTGTCGCTGAGAGGACTTTAACGGAAAGTTGTGTTGCAATTACCTCATAAGATACAATACAACTAGCTGACGAGATTTTTGCGTTTGGCACATTTAAGGAAAACAGAATTGATATACAAATGAAGTGAAATTAGGAGCTAATGCATAGAATCGCTAAATACTAAGTAGATGTAGACATCCATAATCTAGATTTTATCTAGTTATAAGAATGGAGTGTCATTAATATGCATCGTAGAAATAATGTTTTTTGCGTAATAGTTGCTACAGATTGCATGTCATCTTGACCTTTTGAATACTATTAAAATTACTTGAGGAGGTCACTAGCTGTTTCATTTTCTCTAAAATACCAATAAACATAGCTCTTTAGTGTTCTTAAGAGTTTTTTTACTGTCGAAAACGGGCTTCCATATGATATTTTGTGTAACTGTCATCTTAAATTAGTTGACTTTTATACGGGTAAATGTCATATGTTGTAAATGAAAACCATTAAAAATTTTCCCATTAACTATTGCAATTCACAACGTTTGATAGTGGTAAATTAATGTCCCCATAGGTATAACTGCTGTTCTTTTTGAGTTAGTATATGACAAGGTTCTCTTAAAATGTACCCTCAATCAAACATGAGACAGCCAAGAGATAGAAATGTTTTAACAGTAGCATGCCGAACAACTGTAGTCGTTAGCTTACTTACCTTGACTGCAGGGGCAGGTGGAATTGAGCGTTGACTCTTCCAAACAAACGTTAAGATAACATCTTCGTCAATAGAGTTTCAAGCCTACAGAAAATAAAATTTTCATGTGCAACTTGTTTTGCATTATCAGTTAAAAGTGGTACAGGTGACAATTGTGGACATTGTGTCGGCGCGACTAGAGATAGTCGTTGGGAAGCAACAATGTGACCGCAGGTTCAGCTCAGCAGAATATGTCTCTGGGATAAAAAAACTAAGCATACTTGGACACATTCTGGATACTACTGGAAATCTGTTTCTACCTTTATCGAGGGAAGCTTGGTAAACGTATGTATCTATACATCTTAATGCATCGACATATAGGCCTACTCATACGTAACTATAATCAGGTTATCTCAACATACGAGAGTGCTTGATGCATAAATGCAGTGCAGTATAGAAAGAGACACTAAAGGAATCGATTTGGAAATTCGCTACTCCTTTTTTACGTATTCACGATCATCAGGCAAATTTACAAGTCACTTTACACCACACATATTTAAGTAAACTTACATATTCTCAAACGTACCTCATAATATAAGTTGCCAATGATATTTCGATGTAATAGTTTTAGGTTGAACGTTTTGACCTGACTTGACTTGCCTTAAATGCTCAGGCCTTTGGTTCGGCCCCTTGCTCTCCCATGTACATGTCTTCGCCATCTAAGACGGTTTCCACCGTTTTGCTCAGCCGTTTTAAGTGGACGTCCAGTGTCTTGTCTGATCATATCTACCCATCGTTTCCTTGCTCGCCCTCGTGAACTTTTTTTATAAGCATAAATATTGATTTCATTATATTTTCTTTCTTCTTTACTTGATTACATATTTTTATACTTTACTTTTATACTTATTGCAATTGAAGGTATGTTTACATATGTACATATATACTGCTTATGTTTTTAGTGGAAGACTTAATTATCTTTCCATCTATACATATGTAAATTCATACACATATATAAGCGTATTGCTACTAAATGTCAAGATATAATTGGTATATATATATATATTATAATTTTTATCTATTCATTTATAATATATTCTAGTGTTTCTAAAAGCTGATAGTCAGTCATAGCAACAGAATGGGACCAAAAATTAATTTCAGTTAGAATAAATACAACTAGCCCCAAATGCAAGCGTGAATACAGGTTAGGATGTCAGGAGTCGAATCGTCAATACTCCCTTTTGTGGATGAGGTAGGAAGTAAGAGAGGATGGTCCTCGAAAATACAGAGTTGTTTCTCCCCTTCGTCAGGTAATTTTCATTGTCCTTTGTTTACGTGATTTCTTGGCATTTATTTTATATTCCTTTAAAAAACTAATGATGATCCTAATACGTTTTGGTAATCCAATTTTTTTCCAGTGTCGTGTGCATTTTAATTTGCACAGATTACTGGGTAGTAGTATCAAGAGGCGAGAATAAGAGGCGTACATCTCCCTATTTTATTACAAAACATTCTGTTTCCAAAACCGATATAATTCGTAAACCAGGAAAGACTTGGATTGCAAGCTGGTGACATTCGAATAGCTACAATAGAATGATCTTCTTGTGTAGCGCTGTCCTGAAATACATGGACTAGGGCATTACATGGCGCGTTCACTCTTGGATGCGCGCCCTCCTTTCTCATCTCTCCAGATCTGGACTGGATGAGATCTGTATATAATTAGAAACAAGTTGCGCCAAAAGCGAAAGACCTAACAGATTGTCATTTTTCTTGAAATTAAGCTCAAGGTGTACGAATTATATTTCTTGGTTTCGTTATTGAATATGCTGGACACTTAGCATGTGAGATCTGAATTAACACTTTGATATAGAGTCAATTTAAATTAAAAGTTTAGAAATCGGGAAGGCAAACCATATTTCGACTATGAGTGTTATGCCGCTTATGGTAATATCGAATACAGCAACCAGTTTGATTGCAAAATCTTAGGGACATCTCTTTCCATTACTGTCTAGTTGAAAACCATTTATCTGAGTCTGTGTTTAGAAGTAAAAGAGATTACAACCCGCAGAGAGATCATTTTTCTCGCTGTCAGTTTCAATGTTTATCGTTGTATATGGCACTCAAGTTTATGCCTCCTGTGAGATCTCGTTGTAGTAACAATAGCCGTGAAATCATGGCGAGATCTCGTTTCGATCTAATCTGTACAGGATAAGCTGCTACAGCACGTTGACTCTTTCAGACGGTTAAAACATGTGGCCTCGTTGTCGAATCTAGAAAAAGAAATACGAGGCTTGGAAATTCTTGGTGATAATTAGGTCCTTGCGAAAAAAAGTTGTATATTAAATTTTGAGCTTAAGCCAAAGAAATTCTTGTCGTTATTTTTTTAATGGAAAAATACTGCTTGCAGGTGCAATGGTTCTGCTTTCTACTTTAAGACACGTCAAGCCCCAAGCACCATTTCAGGCAAGGTCGCCAACGGATGACATTCTTTAAAGTCATTTACAGTGGAACCGAATACTTGTTACGCCTCTAGAACTGCCTAAGCTTAGTCAAATAGTTTTATTTAGAAAAGCAGTACTTGACGTAAGGAAGTACGTCAAGAATAAGCCTGAGACATCTCTTTGCTGGGACCGTGGTCGACCTTCAGAAATAACTGGAACTTTAGAGCAAAAATTGGTCTCAGGATCTAAAAATCATTACATCCTACAATCAAGGAGTGACATTTTCTTTGATCTCTATTACTACCACAATGTTGTTAGAGTGCTATACACAACCATCGTCTACATGCACACATCCTAAAAGCGGAAGATAGTATTTCTAGCGAGCGAAATGATTTCTTTACCATAATATCGTAATGCATTATAACATACATAAACTTTTAAAAAGTAACATGACTTTTATATGCTTGTATAAAATAAAATACTCCAGATGGAGGAATAAGGTTTTTTGTCAAGTTTTGGTAAAGAATTGAGTCGCAAAGCCTGACCATGTGTCTCCCGAAGCTACACCTGATTCACAATCAAATAAATCAAATTGAGGTATTGGGATGATAACCGAGATATTTTAGAATTGCAAACTTCAATGTGTATAAACTGTGAAGGAATACAGATTTCTTCGAGCATGGCTTTCTGAGATGGATCAGAATGCTTCTTGCGAACTATTGTGCTACTGAGCAACACAGGAAGCCAAAGGTCTTTGATCACTTTGTCCGTCTGTGTCAATGAATTCTTACATTCGTCACAGGACATAAGAGGTATAGGCTAGAGTATGCACTGAACTAAGCGCAAGCCGTTATGACATCCTTAGCAGCAGCAATAAGCAAAAACATTCGAATAATCTTGAAATAAAATACACAATTTTCAGTAATCTGCCGTACGGGTAATTTCTATATCATATCGAAGTTACGTAAGGGCAGGAACTCGACATCAGGAGGTCAGAGCAAAACCGGGGGAAGTATGTAGTGAGCAAAACCTGATAAAACGCTCATAATTGTACTGTCACTTTGTGAATTTCTCAAATTTGGCAATTACAAACGCTCAAATCCATTATCATAGCCTCCCCCCAAGCCGTCAAAATCAATTAAATAGTAAGGCTTCATGTGATTACGTGCTCAAGTTACTGCGTGATACGTACTCTTACGCATTAAGGGAATAATTGGGTAATATTAACAATTCGGGGTGCATTCTTGCTTCTTCAGTAGTAAAACAAGATCAGATTGAAGCTTGTTCTTCATGAAACCTTTATTTTAGACTATATTTTTATTATTATTATTATTATTATTATTATTATTATTATTATTATTTTGTCTAAAATTTCATGGCACTTAACGATATGTGATATTAACATTACATGGATAAAGAGTACTCTTGATCTGAAGTGCCACACTTACTTTCGTCGTTGGCTAGAGATGCCACCTTCGGGCACCTTAGATATAGTGATGTTGAGTAAAAGCAAGTTTGGTCTTAACATTATAGATATTTCTACCAAATTCATTCAGTGCCAAGTCATTATGAGAAAGAAATTGCAAGGTGCATCAGACTCAGATATCCGTCACGTCTTTGATGATTCGAAACAACGTTTCATCCGATATGATTCTTTTAAAAATAGTAAAGCTGTTGTTCGCGAACTGCGTCACGAAAAGGAGTC